>VYZP01042950.1:0-74084 GCA_013400635.1 Hypocryptadius cinnamomeus
GTAAGTCTGTTCACCTCACAGCAGACATGACAATAAATTTCTCCTAGTGAACACACAAGTAAATGCAGTGAATGGAGGAGGAAGATGGACTCTGCACTGCTTGCAAAAGGGAGTGATACTTAACAAATCTTACCAAGTCTTAAAAAATGCCAAAAAGTGTGGACACTAAATTTGTCTGGTTGGTTCCAATTGTTTGGATGAAGCCAGACTAGTTCTGTTTGCCTGTGTTTCAGGTGGTGGTTGCCAGTTTCAGATTGTCCCTTGGTTTTTTCTGTTGGCCACTGTCCTGCTATCAAGCCTGGACCTCTGATCTCATGCTGTTTAACTTGTTTGAAGATACAGAACCAAGTATCAAAAAAAATTAGTAGTTAACTAACTGAAAGCTCCTGGAGACTGGCACAGATATATTAAAGTTACTGTTTTCACATAAGCGTGTTGTGGATTCTGTAGCTATTTCAGGGGTGTTACTAGGAATCCTGTGGATTGAAATTACTGGATAATTACAAGTCAGTTTGCTTAAATGTATGTTTTAATGCCTAATTATCTCCTTCTTTGTGTTGAAGGCATAAAATTTATATATATGAACTTTCTCTTCCTCAGATTGCATTTCTTCTAATTGTTTCAAATCTTGGATAAAATGAAATTTCAGTGATTCTTGGGAGGTTTGTGTGACAGAAATCAAAGGCTGTAAATCACATTTGGTGCCTTGCTTTGCTGTGGAGGATAGCGATAAGGCGAGAAATAAAAATCAATAATGATATTTAGGTTGTTGAATTTTGTGATACTATCACTCACATACCCAGAAGATAAGATAGACAACTCTTTGTTCTTGATTAGGTCTTACATTTTGTTGTGGTTTTAGTTTTTTGTGTAGCATACAGGTCTGGCTTGTTTACTCTTTGGGGTGGGTGGTGAAGAGCTCTGTTTTGTCCTGTGAGTGTTGCTGCTGTTCATAATCTGATATCAAGGATTATACCTTAGGAAGGTTCTTTTAGGTTGCCACTTGGAGGCTATCTATTATTAAGATTAGGTAGACACAGTGAGGCTGCAGGTATCTGTTTAACAGGGGCATATTGTGCTCATTTCAGATGCTTCAGGATAGATACATGAGCTACCAAGATCAGTGTTTTTATTTACCTGCAACTTAGATCAATTACTTGGCATCTCTTCGGTAAGTTTAATTTACTAGGTGTTATTCAAATCACAGAATCTGTTAAGAGAGACTTTCCATTCAGTGCTTGCTATGTGTAACCAAGATTGGTACCTCTGATTTATATTTTTGATCCTCTAGAATGTATCTTGGAAAAGCATAGGTTATATTTTAGAAAGGTAGAGGAAGACTACCGACAGGTGTTACTGCCATGGAGGTAACATTTCACTGCTTTAATGTAGAGTGAAAATGACCACTAAGAACTAGTCTCTAAATCCCCAAACACAGGAAAGATAGTGAGCCAGTTTAGAAAAACTCTAAAAGTACTTGTGGTTGTCTAAGTAATGATTCCAAGCTCTTGTTTGGATAGTGTTTTTTATTCAGCTTCATAATATGTTTACCAAGAAATTATTGGTGCAGCCCCCTTATCTATGAGGAAAATGAAAGTAGAGGAAGAATTTTTGTCCAAGTAACTTCAGAGTGTAGTGAAATGCAAGAATGAAACCTAGGTCTTGCAAATACCCTACAAACATTTTCTATTGGTGCCCAAGACTTCTTGAATGTGAAGTTGGTAGTGTAAACTGTAAAGTTACTTGAAGCAATAAGTTCTCCTCATGGATTTATTTTTAAAATCTAGGTTATTCTTCCTTTCTTCCCTATGTTGAGGCTTCTATCACTACTTTTGTTGCCTACCTCAGTTTTGCATGTTTTTTTATGGGTAGTGACATCTTAGCATAAAACTTGGGTTAGTATGTTGTGCACAGGGTGATCCAGAGTTCTTTCTTGATACAAGTGAAGCTTTGTTTAAAATTAGGCACAATAGGCTATACACTATAGGTCTGCTTTTGTGCAATTGGAATTAAAGCAACAATTCTTTACCTTCAAACTGTTCAGGATGCACTGTGGTGTTGAATGTGGAGTTTGATGTTTCCTGTCAGCAGTAGTTGCATGTAGTGCCAAGATGTACTAAAAAGTATCATCTAGTTATAAAAAAGTTTAATATGCTGCAACTTTAAGTGCTAAAATACCTTCATTTCCTTAATTTTTATGGCAGTGTTTCTTCTGTAAAACAAAATAAATTTACTTGCTGAGTTTCCGGTGGTACCATGCAGATGTAGGCAGGCTTCATGTAGCTCTGCAGGAGTAGGCAGGTGTGGGATGGTATTCCAGAAGCTCGGGCATTTTATCACAAATCATGCTAATAGATATGAAAGGCACACTACTTATTTCAGTATCTATGTTGTGATCACTTGAAATGTTGTAGCATGTCTGCTTTTCTATGTAAATTTCTTTAGGCAAACTGGAGATTAGACTACAATGCATATCTGTGTATGTTTTTTCTAAATTCTGTTGTGGACCTTTGGTGTTGTGTCCAAGAAAGGGAAGACCAATGTTTCAGGCAGAGTAAATAGACAAATATTTGTATGTATATTTTTTGGTTTTATCTAAGAAAAATTCCTCTGTGTGTGTGGTTTGTGTATGGTAGACCATACAGCAAAATAAGGAAACAGCCACTGCTTCTCTTAAACCTGGATATCATATGCAACCTGTTAATAATATGTTTTTAATGTATAGCTGATTGGATTGGGAGAAACTTTGTGAAGAGGTTAGTAGGATTTGTTTAACAAACATGACATGATACTGTACTAGATATGCTTTACATCAGTCTTTGGAAAATAAAAGTGAAAAATTTGAGGGGAAAAAAGTGTTTTAAGACTATTGGAAGGCACAAGAACTGTATATTTTGGTGGATTCCAAATGATTTTAAGTAATTCCATAAACATAACATCTGTGCTTATGGTGGAGGAAGCATTTTGTAAACCCTATTGTTTAAGGTCTGTGTGTTGGCAGTTTTTGGAAAGGCAGAATATGGATCATGGAGGGATGAATTACTATGAAAGGATACCTGTTCTTCATGGTGTTATTTTTTTCTCTATACTGAATTGATTTTACACGTGGCATCTTCTGGTATCTCCAAGCAGGTGTGTTCTACTCTAAATTGTAAAATGCTTTTAGAGCTGAAGAGTTAAAAGGGATTTAAACATACATAGACTATAATATGAAGGTGGTATATTGTGTAATAGTGGATCAGTTATGTCTTGAAGACTGCAAGCAGGAATTATGGATGTTCTTAAATGTGAATTAAAGGAGATTATTTTTTAATCATTTCTCTTAACTAATTATCCAAGTAATTCATCTTGTGAATTATGTTACCTCCAAAATACAACTTCTAGCTGTTTAATCAAAAACTTATGTCACTTGGGGCTTCTTGAAGAAAAGTGACTTAACTGATATTACCCATGATACTTCCTCTTGAGATTTTTCTGTAAGTTCTTGGCTTCAATGATATAACTCGTTTAACAGTAACACTGTTGCTTTAACAGTGATGTAAACGTTTCTCAAAAAACCAGAGAGCTGTAGTTCTGAAGGAGAACATGTATGATGGGACCTGTTCCAAAACATGTTGCCTTTTTCTTCTCATCCTTGGCTTACTATTAGAAAAGGGTTTTTGGTTCATGTTTGATTCTCGTAACATAAGATCTGAGTCACTCACAAGAATTTGGTCTTTCCTATGTCACTTTATTGATGAAAACTCATCTCTTTTATAGAGAGGATTTATTTAATTGCAAGGCATTCTAGTAGTTCAATCAGTCATGCTGATGATCTTCTGTATTAATTCCAACTTTGGTATGGACTAATTAAAATTCCTTGCTTTTGTTATCTCCATAAGGTATCCTGTTTATTTTTCTTCTAGGTTATTTGCTTTCTAGAAGAGAGGGTCAAGCAGGATCCCCTGAAAAGCCATTGTCTGATCTGGGTCGTCTCTCCTACTTGGCTTATTGGAAAAGTGTCATATTGGAATACCTGAACTGCCACCATGAAAAACAAATCAGCATCAAAGGAATGAGCCGAGCTACTGGAATGTGTCCACACGATATTGCCACAACCCTGCAGCAACATAGCATGATAGATAAAAGAGAAGATAGGTCAGTGAATCTTGTAAAAAAATTTAAAAACTGAGACAAAACATTCTCTACTTACAAAACAGTTGATGTGAAAAATGTCTGTGTAAAAGTTTGACTTTAAAATGAGTGATAACTATCCTACTGTAGAAGTCAGTGCAGATGGGTCGTACATACAGAGCTTTTCTTCCTGGGGATATTTTGGATGCTCTTTCATGTTAATGGTTATTAGAAATGTGTGGCCAGCTCAAAACATTTTCAGTTAAGAGTTTTGTTTCATTCAGTATAAGCGTTCCCAGTTCTTGCTGTGCAAATATTTTGCTTTGAATACCAGTAAGACAAAAAATGGTGTTTGTGGGTGGCAGTCTCTCTTTCCACACCTCCTCCTTCAATCATTGCTGAATTCATGTAAACCATGGGATCAGATCAGCTCTACACAAAGTGCTCCTGCTCAAGGTACTGGTAGTACAAGTTTCTCTTTAATGTTATGATCGATGTTCAAAGTCAGTGCACTGAGAAGGTGAGTATCTTCTTTCTTCATGCTCTTGATGGGTATTTTAGAACTTTTCTGGGTTGTTGTTCTTGCTTGGTCTGTTTCTTTCCATAAAATGTCTTAAATGGCTTTCAATGTTATTTGGGTTTCTGAAGATGATCTTTATTCTTTCTGGATATTCCAATCATAGAAACTTTATAATTAAGCAAAACTGCCTTACAAACACTGGCCTGCCAAAACAATAAAATTAAAATCAGAAAAAGTTCAGCCTCAGTAATTTTTATGTGACCCAACACTAGTATTCAAAACTAGTAATTTTTGAACCAGTAAGAATGCAAGTCTTCAAAAAGGAGATTGGTTTACAAGATGGTGTATGAGAGTAGTAAGAGGAGTGCTGGCATTGCCTTAAGCCTCTTCTGGAGTACTTAGTTATAGACAACCTGAGGACAAATGTATTTTAAGGGAAATTTTTCACACGTGTAGTGAAGTAGAAGTTTGTCACAATTCTGGAAAAGGGTTCTGGATCTGATTTCTTATTTTAAACTTTGTTTTTCACTGAGAGAATGCTGTTACTTCACCAACCTGATTTTTAAAGCGCTTAAAATGCTTGCTAATCCTTGTTGTTTAGAATTGTGTAGTTCTTTGTAACAGAGGAGTTTGATGGGATATGTGCTAATATATTAGCATACTGTGCTATTTTATTAGTCTTTACCTACTTTTGATATGCCACTTGATAGTAATTGGAAAGTAGTTTTGCACTTCATTAGCACAGGACTAAAGTGTATTTGTATGCTTCATTAGAAAACCTGTGCTTCTCTCTTCAGCTGTAACATTATGACTTTCTCACTCTTGACTTGATGATCCACAGAGTCTTCTATCTTCTATGTTTGTATGTAATATTAAAATTAGACATTGTTCTGGCAGTGATTGAAGGGCCAACACTAAACCTCTTGAATTAGGTTTAGGGTAGTTAACTATAAAACCTTTACTTTGCTCTCTGTTGCCCTAGTGATGGTTAATATTGAGCTTTCACTTCATAAACTGTTGTTCCTTCACTTCTTCTCAGTAAACAGTCAGTAGTGTAAGGATGCTATCACTGTGTAAGCTGGTATCTTTAGTTTGATAGATTCTTTCATTTACCCATATTTTTTCACAGGTTGTTTTGCAAAAGGACTATAGAAAAAAAACTATAGAAAGGCTGTTCCAAGTGATCTCTTTCTATAATTACTGTTTATTTGATTGTAGATTTGTAATTATTAGAAGGGAAAAGCTGATTTCAAGTCATATGGAGAAACTGAAAGCAAATCCACGTATCAATGAAGTAGATCCCGAAAGCTTGAGATGGACTCCTTTGTTAGTTTCTAATGCTGCAGTTTCTGAAGAAGAGAGGGAAGCAGAAAAGGAGGTAATATCAGAGATATCTTCTGAATTTCTCTTCCTTTGGCTTTCATAACTCTGAATATTCAACATTAGACTGTCTTAAATAGAGCAGATTTAGCTTTGACCACTACGTATTGCTATTGTAATGCAGAATTTTTGGAAGTTGGGCAGCAACACATGGTAACTTTGGGGGGATGCATATGAAAACTTAAAATGTGAATCACTTGTCATGGAGCTGTATTTATCACTCTTGAGGTAGTCAAAGAGCATGTAATCAGATCAAATTTGGTGCAGAGCTCAGGGGCTGCACTTTCAATCGATTCTTTGTGTTCTCAACTTGCTCAAAGTGATCCAGTCAGTGGGCATGTAATGTAGTGCTAAAGGACTTAAATCAATTCGCTGCATCATTAATAGTGCTAAATATCCCATGAAATGCAATCTTCTTTGGTTTGTTATCTGTTAACAGTTGTAAAGGAGCAACTAGATGATTCAGCTGAAATGTTGTTGCTAGGTTAGCCAGCAGTGCTAATCAGGGTTGACTTATATTAACTATTTAGCTGAATGTAAAGGATATGGCTAAGTAAATGCTGTTTCAGTGACCTGTTATTTTAACCTCAACCCTTCAGGCTGAGCGTCTTATGGAACAAGCTAGCTGCTGGGAAAAAGAAGAGCAAGAAATATTCTCCACAAGAACTAATAGTAGGCAATCACCTGCAAAAGTACAATCTAAAAATAAATATTTGCGATCTCCAGAAAGTGTGGCCGTGGTGGGGGAGCGAGGGCAATGCACAGAACAGTCTAAGGAAAGCAGTGAGGAGGATGGCGGGGATGAGAACCAGCAGAGCTCGCCTCCCCGGCTGACCAAGCCCCAGTCGCTGGCCATGAAGAGAAAGGTGTGTTCAGAGTCATTTGTCTCTGATTTCAATCAAATCGTTACCATCAAAATAACAACCTTGTTTTTTGCAAACATTTATAATTTTAATGCTTTGTATTGTTTGGACACTTAACTACTCCTGTCTTCTCTTTTCTGCACTCCATCCAGTTTTTGTCTTTCGGATTTTTCACAGAACTATAAAATACTAGTGGCATAAAAAAAAAAATCACAATTTTCCGTTAATTTTTAAACTAGAGATTGCCCTCTGGTGTTTGGCATTGGTATTGGTTCAATATCTTAATGGTTCTTTTTTTGTATTAAGATGGAGTCCAGCTTGTGGGGTTTGTCTTTTTATGTTTTTTTAATATAGGAGCTCCTAATAGGGGAATACTGTTTTCCAAAAGAAATGTCGTTAAAACAAAAGGGTGTTTTTGGGTTTTTTTTAATACATATTCTTCTAATTTAAACATTAAATTCTGGTTGCTGCTATGTTTTGCCATGCACTAATTTCTTAATTTCCTTAAAAAATCAACTCTATGAGTTGCTTAAATTAGTAAACTTAAGAATCCCGAAATTTTAAAGCTCTCACCTTAGTCTTTGTATTTCGGTGTCTCTGGTGAGAATTAGGAAATTGGATTGTCTCTTTGGTTATACTTTGTGAGCTTAGTTTAAAGTAACCATAAATCTCTGAGAATGTATAATGATAGAAAAACAAAATCTTGAATAGCTTTTTTTTTTTGTAGCAGCCAACTGTAAGATGCTTGAGGTGCACTTCTTCAATGTTATCTATTTTTCTGTATACATACTTATTTCTAAAAATAGCAGAAACCTGAAGTGTAGAAGAATAAGCTTTGGTACTTGTGAAGGTTGTTATGGAATTATAAATCTACAGAGGAAAAATGTGTGAGTACAATTTATGTAACAGTGCTATGAATATTATTTGACAGAAGAAGGTAAAACACACTACAATATGAAGAAAATTCTAGTCTTCATTTTCACTTACAGAAAGGTTTGTATACATACCTATTTTAACTGTTTAGACATTTTGGATTCTGTCTCCATTTGAATTTGATGCCACATAAGGTGTTTTTTTGAATGAGTAAATGGATTATTGTAAACTCACTCTACAAAAATTTATGTCCAGAATCAGCTAATGAACAGGAATGTAGGAAGAGTTTGATTTGTGGAATTATTTTTCAGAGACCCTTCATACTGAAAAAGAAAAGGGGCCGTAAACGCAGAAGGATAAATAGCAGTGTTACAACAGAGACAATTTCTGAAACAACCGAGGTGTTGAATGAGCCATTTGATAACTCAGATGAAGAGCGTCCCATGCCACAGCTGGAGCCCACCTGTGAGATGGATGGAGAAGATGATGACTTGAAGCCTGTGATTAAGAAAGCTTTTGAGTATCAACCTGGGCAGCAGAAACAGGAGGAAGAAGAGCAGAACAAGGAGGAGAAAGATATTCATTGTTACAGGCGTGATGAAAATTGTACAGGTAAACTTAAAATGTTCTCATATCTTCACAAAAATGATTTTGTTGGGTTGCCTTCAAAAGAAATATTTTTGTCATGCATCTGGAAATTTTTAATGAGATGTATTTAGCTGTTGTTATTATTAAAATAATTTGCTTTTTGTGTTCAGGAAACAAATCTTACCCAGTCTGAGACATTGAAGTTCTTGTCATATTGTCAAAAACAACTTCTGTGTCCCTACAGCAGGGCATTTCATACTCAACAGTGCAAAGGCTATCACTGGAATATTGTCCAATATAGTTTTTGTATCAGTGGCAAAGGATACAAGCAAAAAGTAACATTTGATTTACACAAATATCTTTCTATTCAGTATTGTTGGTAATTCAGTGAAATGTTTGGTGCTTCTGTGGTATAACATATCCTCAGCATCAGTATCCTGTTTTATTTCCCCACGAAAGAGACAGTTTTAACTGTGTCCTTTCAAAGCTGCTTTTCTAGTTTGATTTCAAGGATATTTCCTGTCAGAAAAGTTAATGGATGGATAGTGAAACCACTAATGAGCTATTCTGAATGTACACTCTTCCCTTGACTTCCTGGCCCTCAAATTATGCTTATGAGTTTTAATTCCAGAATGAATGACTAGACTCTCAGGTCTGTGTATTTTCTCTAAGCCAGTAGCTACTACTTCACTATTTTTGTAATTGCATGGGAAGTTCCATCCTTGCAATTCTCAACTGAGGGATCATGGGCTGATTTCTGTTTCAAACAGTTCTTGTGTGATGTGGTACATTATAATATTACCACTCTTTCCAGCTTCTCAAGAGAAACTATTTAAACTAATAGTAGCAAGTTCCAGCTCTGTCCCAGTGGTCAGGTTTGCACTATTTAACTAGAATGTTGTTTTTTATTTGCCCATGGACCATGTCATCACAATATAGAATTATCACTGAAGCCATTACGCTTCCAAGTGCAACATGTTATGTCTTGATAATTTTCCGTTTTTCTGGAATATGTGTAAGTGGTATCTGGGGAGAAAGGAAAGAGGTGAATGTGTTTAGGTCCTTTTTTTTAGTCAATGGATTAGTTTAGTTTCTGATGCACTCTGTGTGTAATTTTAATTATCTTTTGCCTTCTGTCATCTCTTGTGAACCATGTCATGAGATGTTGCCCATGAGAAAGTATTAGAATGAACCACCTTTTTCAGTATTGGTATTAAAGCATGATTATATATTTTTTATGGCTTGTTCTCCAGAATGGTCAAAGAGGAAACTCAAGACTTCCATGCCATTACTGTCAAAAAAGATGAATGTGTGTTAGATCATTGTCTACATAAAGCGAGGGCATACTTCTATTCTAAAACCAAAGGTGGAAAGTCAGACATTTGGACAGTATTTGCATTAGTTTACATGTCTTGTCATTTAAATCTCTGGCATTTTTCTAATTTATAAATGGTGGTTCTGATAGTGTCTGTTAAAAGACCACCAAACCATAACATATCTGTGTAGTGTGTTTGAGCTGTAGATACTGCATTGTTCTACTGTGTTTTGAGACCTGTTTATAACTCTTGTTTCATACTTTCTTAATACATTTTGAGTTTCTAAATTATTTTCAGGTTTGTATTGGAAAATATTGATTAGTCTGCAAGCTAAGACTTTTTTTTGTCTCTATTACCTCCTAAAGATAATACAGAGGATGTAGCTGTGTTGGAAGAAAGCACTAAAGACAATCTTGAACCTTTAAAGAGTAAGCAGGGTTGGCCCAAAGGAGTTAAACGTGGTCCATCTAAATGGAGGCAAAGCAAAGAAAGAAAACCTGGCTTTAAGCTTAATTTGTACACTCCACCTGAGACTCCCATGGAGCCTGACTATCAGGTGCTGGTGGAAGAACAGAAGGAAGTAGCTGAAGACAAGCCCTGTTCAGTTCCTGCTGTTACAGAGGAAGCTATTAAAGAACCTGCTGAAGCACTGCCACCACCAGATAATGAGGTGAAAGAAGTAGAACCTGAACCTCTGCATCCACCCAGTGAACCCTTTGAAAAACAAGAAAATGATACTATGAAAGCTGGGGAGGAAGAAAGGAGCACAGAGGAAGATGGAATCAATTCAAAAGATCAAGAAAAAGACAAAGCAGAAGAAGTTTTTGTGCAGAAAGAGGAGTCTGTGCATTTGGATGATCAGGAGGAAGAGGAGGAGGAGGATGAAGAACCTTCTCACAATGAGGATCATGATGCAGATGATGAAGATGATAGTCACATGGGTTCAACAGAAGTGGAGAAAGAGGAATTGCCTGGTGAAGCTTTCAAAGAAATGCTGGAAACTCAGCAATCTTTTTTAGACGTAAATGTTCAAACTGGTAATTCAAATCAGGAGGAGTTAATGGATTGTGGTGTTGACCTTGCAGGTGACGAGTGTGCAAGTGACCAGAAAGAACTTGCTACAGATTCAGACCCAGTACCTGAATCTGATGATGATCATGCAGACAACAACCAGGACCAAAAAGCTGGTGAAGAATTACATTCCGATTTCAAGGGAGAAAGTACTGAGACCATGGAGATTGACTCAGAGACCGTTCAGGCAGTACAGTCTCTAACCCAAGAAACAAGTGAACATGAAGATACGTTTCAGGACTGTGCAGAGACTCAAGAGGCCTGTAGAAGTTTGCAGAACTATGCCCACAACGACCAAAGTCCCCAGATGACCACACTGGATGACTGTCAGCAGTCTGACCACAGCAGCCCAGTTTCATCTGTGCACTCTCATCCCAGCCAGTCAGTTCGTTCTGTTAATAGTCCAAATGTTGCTCCTTTAGAGAACAGCTATGCTCAGATCAGCCCAGATCAAAGTGCCATTTCTGTGCCGTCTCTGCAGAACATGGAGACCAGCCCAATGATGGATGTTCCCTCAGTTTCTGATCATTCACAGCAAGTTGTGGATAGTGGGTTTAGTGACTTAGGAAGTATTGAGAGCACAACAGAAAACTACGAAAACCCAAGCAGTTACGATTCTACGATGGGCAGTAGTATCTGTGGAAACAGCTCTTCTCAAAACAGTTGCTCGTACAGCAGCCTTACGTCTAGTAACCTGACACAGAGTAGCTGTGCAGTGACCCAGCAGATATCTAACATTAATGGAAGCTGCAGTATGATGCAACAAGCAAACATCAATTCTCCTCCCACTTGTAATGTAAAATCTCCCCAAGGTTGTGTTGTTGAAAGGCCTCCGAGCAGCAACCAACAGTTATCCCAGTGCAGCATGGCTGCTAATTTCACTCCACCTATGCAGTTGACTGAAATCCCCGAGACTAGCAATGCCAACATTGGATTATATGAAAGAATGGGGCAGAGTGAATTCGGAGCAGGGCACTACTCGCAGCCATCTGCCACCTTCAGCCTTGCTAAACTGCAACAGTTAACTAATACGCTTATGGATCATTCCTTGCCTTACAGCCATTCAGCTGCTGTAACTTCCTATGCAAACAGTGCCTCTTTGTCTGCCCCCTTAAGTAACACAGGGCTTGTTCAGCTTTCTCAGTCTCCACATGCTGTTCCTGGAGGACCCCAAGCACAGGCAACCATGACCCCTCCCCCCAACCTTACTCCTCCTCCCATGAATTTGCCACCTCCCCTTTTGCAGCGTAATATGACTTCATCGAATATTGGAATATCCCACACCCAAAGACTGCAGACTCAGATGGCCAGCAAAGGTCATGTCTCTGTAAGAACCAAATCCACACCTCTGCCACCTGCTGCTGCAGCCCATCAGCCCCAAATTTATGGGCGAGCTTCACAGACTGTGGCCATGCAAGGGCCTGCACGGACCTTAACGATGCAGCGTGGCATGAACATGAGTGTAAATTTGATGCCAGCCCCTGCTTATAATGTCAATTCAGTGAACATGAATATGAATACCCTTAATGCTATGAATGGTTACAGTATGTCCCAGCCAATGATGAATAGCGGGTATCACAGTAATCATGGGTATATGAATCAAACCCCTCAATACCCTATGCAGATGCAGATGGGAATGATGGGAACTCAGCCATATGCACAGCAGCCAATGCAGACAGCACCCCACAGTAACATGATGTACACTCCCCCGGGCCACCACGGCTACATGAACACAGGCATGTCCAAACAGTCTCTCAATGGATCCTACATGAGAAGGTAGGCCCGTGGGAGAGACACTACCCAACTGGTGTATGGGATTGATCTGCACAAATACCTTTGGAGAGTACGATTTCAAAACCAGCAATTGGTGTGAATGCAAAAACATTTGTTGGCACCATTTAAAAGCTGTATGCAGCAGAAAGCCTTATACAAGTTTTTCTTTATTTCATGCTTTGTTGGTTTTTTTCTTTCTTTTCCTTTGGTTTTGTTTTGTTCTGTTTTGGGATTTTTTTAAAAATTTTTTTAACATTGTGAGATTTATCTTCTCTTTGGAGGGAATTAGAGGTTTTACATTTTTTGTTTATTTCATTGAGCTTGAAGTTCTCTGGAAAGGAAGAACTCTTTCTATGAACTGCAATTACACAGCAGCTGATGGTTCAGAGCCATTTTATGTGCCTGCTCCCATTAAAAATGTGGATAAATAGACTCCAAAACTATCAGACAGTACTGGATCATGAGCTTTTTCTCTCTCCTTTCCCCACATGTAAATGCCTTTTAGCAGTTCTTTTATTGTATTATTTTGTTTCTGAAGGTGACACTTCTGCATGCCGCTAATGTCTTTGTTAGTGACAGTGCATTTTGTAGTACTGTACAAGTGTTGTGCTTAACAGTAAGCCATTTCTTAATTTTTTTGCCTTGATTAGGTTACCCTAGTTTGAGGGGTAAAAAAACCAGAACTATATTTTTGTTAATTATAAAACTTGTAAAAATAATTAAAAAAAAAAAGCTGCAAAAGCTATTCACATTTTGGTTAGTTCAAAGGGTTTTATTGCTGTATGTTTAGTGTAAAGTTGAGACTCTTTTCCATTTTTGTGACCAGTTTCTTTGGGGCTGGGTAGGAAAAAAGGCAGCTTTCTGTTTTATAAAAACTTACGTTTTTTTGTTGATTGAAACATCTCAGTGTTTATTTGTCAAGTTTTGAAACATTTTCGTATATGTCCAAATACTTGGCAGGATTTAAAAAAAAGTAGTGAATTTGGTGTAAAGTTGCTATTTTATGGAAATGCCTCTAACTTTACATTTTCATTCCATCTGTAGATTTTTCTATCTTTATAAAATATTGGAGTTATTTTTTAAGGGAAAAAATAGAGCAGTAGCGTGTGAATAGCTCAAACTAAGCTTACAGATCGCATGTAAAAAGGCAAAAGTTATTTGTGTCTGTTTATATTGCTTCCTTTTTTGTAGCCTTTGTACCTGTACAGAGTGACTGTAAGGGCCGAACAGAAGAGGCTTGATACATGTAAAAATAGGACCCAGTGACACTCTTGTATTTATCTGTTATCTTTTTAGTCAGTCACTTAAAAAAATACCCACAAAAGACCCACCCAAGCAACAAAAATAAAAACTGCAAAAAACTACACCCCCCCCAAGCTGTACATTTTAACATAAAATAAATTATGATGAGCCATTTTTAGCCTCTTGTGTCTTGTCATAGTTTGATGTTGCATGGGAATTACCTCCTGAAACAGTGTTTGTTACAGTGCTCTCACGTGCTTGATCTAAAGCCCATTACAGTTGGTGGGGTTTGGATTAGGCTGGTTAGAGCTTAAGTGTAGGTTACTCATCATGATTGCATACACCTTGTGAAAATAAAGAATACCTAAGATTATTTTTTTTAATAATCTTAATAAAATATTGAATAAATATGTATTTAATACCTTACGAGGTTGTCAGTATTTAATGTATGAAACTTCTTTCCTACAGAAGGTGTGAATATATATATCTATATAAAAGGATATATGATAGTAACAGACATGGTGTTTGAACTGTATTTTAATGATAGAATTGTAATCTCTTCCTTTGTCATTGCTGCTGGGTGACAAGATGATGCAAATTCTGTGTTAAATCTATGGGTTCTGTGTATATGCATGTATGTGGGCACACACAAACACACAGAGATGAGCACTTCTCATGTAGCAATAGAAGGTCTGTTAAAGACAAGAAGTCTCTCTATATGTGGATCTCATGAGTGGACAAATTCAAATGTGGGATGTGTGAACCTACACCAGAACAAGTCCCTGTAATAATTTTTCAGAATGCTTCTAATGTGAATATTGCCACTGTCACTGCTGTAAGGTTACTAGCTAAAGTAAAAGGAGTGGCCATCTTGACTGACAACTGTCCCCATTCCAGTATATAAAACAGCTTTAAAGGTAAGATTTCATATATCTTAAAGTCAAAGAAATGTGTATTTCTTTAAATAAAACCATTACTGTGTGGTGGTGCCAAATCAAGAAATTGATGCTACAGATTCATGTGCATGACCTGTTGAGTTTTAATACAATGGAGCAGCAGTGTAAAATAGTGAATCTGAATGAGAGCTAAAATTGCTGGTCAAATGGTAATCTGGAGTAACTTGTGTTTTAGGAGTTCAGAACACTTGATGAGGAGAGCAGCATACAACAAAGATTTGGGTTCATGCCCTTCCATTGTCACATTTGTTGACTGAAGGCAGAGAGTATTCATAGTACTTAAACTTTGTTTTCATCTTTACAAAGTAACTCACCTTTTTATGCTTAAGAAAAGGAAAGTGGAACTCGACGCAGTTATGTGCAGCCTTCAAGTGTGTTTAGCTTTGTCTTGTGATTTTTCATTTGTGTAATTTTACAGTGAGTGAAAAAGGCACCTGGATTTTTATCTGCTGCTTTTCAGTTTCAAGTTTTGAAGCCTGTAACATACAAGCAAATCAAACCTTAACATTTCAGATATTTGCTAACCTGAAACGGCATCCTTACTCCAGCATATTGCTAAAATTCTGCATTTACAATATATGGGTTAAGAGTTGGTTGGGAAATGATGCATAGTGTGTGCACAACAGGCAAGTTTCCAATATAATCTTGTTATTTCAGAATTTAATTCCTTTCAGGAGGACAAGGGACTATTCTACATCTTTTCCCATAACAACTGTTTAGCTGTGAATTGCATTATGGCACTAAAATTTCTGATAAATAAGTTGTTTTTTCCTTGACAGATGTACTTGTTCTCTGTCTTGCATGCACCTTACAGTGTCAGTTTTGACTGTGTGCTCTAGCACTATCCCAGAGGGGAATGAGCTCTTGCTTTTACTGTCTTCAAAAAATTCTTCACAGAATTGCAATAGATTATTCCTGTGACGGGCAGGAGGCTTCTTTGGCCATGCACTCCTACAGAATGCTCCATGCCACTGGTGGTTGGCAAGAAGGAAATCAACTTGCCTTGTTCATGTGTGTGTTTCCTGCAGACCTGGCTTGTAGCTGCAGTCGGTGCTGACACTTGTGAATCAGCTGATTAGCAGCTTGCAAGAGTTGCCTCACTTTGTGGAAGTCACGTGTTCCAGAAGCTCTGCTTTTCTGATTTAGCCTCATTAGTTCTGGGAGAACAGTAGGCAAAAAAAAGCTGGGAAGTAAATGAAAAGTATGTTTACTTCAGAACTGTTTAATTGGCACAGCTGTGCCAGCAGAGTCCTTCAGGCAAGACCTGCTTCTAGGGAAGATACTTGTCTTTGGAGCAGGACATCTGGAAGCTGCCAAATGCCAGTTCTCCTGGAAGCTGCACTCAGCCCCTTAGCAAAGACAGGAATGGTAAATGTTGTTATGCTCAGGCTGCCTGATCCCCTAGCAGTGGGCAAAATGCAACCAGCTTTTTACTAACAGTGTAAGAATCTCTGATATAAGCAGAAATGAAGGACTGCTAAAGGTACTAATCTTCCATGTTAGATCACTGTCTGTGTCTCTCAGTTTTATAAGCTGTTTAATTTGTCCATCTGGCAGGGTGGTTGATGGAAACAAATTCCATTTATATCAGCATGGTAAAGAGAAAGAATGGCCCTGGCAATTTTCTGTAGTGCTGAGGGTGATCAATTATGCATGTGAATCAATGACAAATCCTCTTTCAGTTACAGCAGTCATCAAGCTCTCATGCAGGACACAAGAAAGAAGGCAACTGTAGCTTGACAAAGAGAAATCCTTACAGATATTTGTTATCTTTTAGTTTATCATTTGATACAGAATTCCTGCCTGTAAAGCAAATGCTCATGGTGTAGTTGATCCTCATGTAGAGGCTCTCTTAACTGTTGTGCTGCCCTGGATTGTCACTGTGAAAAAAGAAATAAAATTGCCAGGAAACAGCACAAAAAGGCAAACTTCTGTGAAACCCTTCAGGACTCTGGACTAAACTATTCAGTGTTTTTCCTACAAAACTTCTTCACGAGTGCCTATCTGCACTCCTTTAAAGGCTGTGGGCTTGAGTTAGGATCACGATTTTGGGGGTACTTAGCTAGAAGAGAGTTTTAAGTTGTGCTTGGTTTTGTGTTGTAAATGTTTGGGGTTTTTTTTCAGAGAGAAAAACTTATTTGTTGATGTAACAAAGAATTTTGCTAAAGCTGGAACTTTCCAAGATGAGTTTTAAATTTGTTTTTTCTTCTTTCTCATCTTGACATCGTATTTGAAATTACTTCTGGGTTTTTTTTCTAGCAAATAACAAATGATCCTTGTGACTCTGTAATTAACTACACCTTCCCCTCCCCTCCTTTTATGGAGTTTCTTTTCCAGTAGCACAGCCGTGCCAGGACAGTGCTAGATGGTGGTGCTGTTCTGCTCAGCAGGTGCTAGGCTGTTCTTGCTGTTCCTCCTCTGCAGTGCCAGCGCTATGTCCAGTTCTCTCAGCTGTTTCAAGAAGCCCCGGTTTGGCAAGATGCAGCGGTGCCTTGACACTTGCTCAATGGCATCCACCACCGTCATGTTCTTGTAAATCATCAGGTAAGCCAAGACCAATGTGGCGGAGCGGCTGCGGCCCATGGCGCAGTGAACCAGCACCTTGCCTGGGGAAACAGAGGGACACGTCAGAGCTGACACTGGGTAATCCTTTCCTCTTGACACTGAAGCTTTCTGTAGTGCCCCTGCTCTGTTTGGTGTTTGACTACCCTTACCAGCACTCAATAAGCCTCTCTTACAGCCTGTTTTCCCTCGTGTGAAAAATCTTACAGCTGAACACCATCTACAGTAGGGATGATCCATTTAATCCTACACCAAATATCTTTTTATTTGTGGACAAAGCTTGCAGAGAAGGCCTGGGGGCTGCATTAAGTATCATAGCGAGCCCTGCTGCAGCTTTGACTTACATGCCTCACAAACAGTGTGTATGTAGTTCTGTGTTTGGGAATAATAACCAAAGCACAAGGGTGTGGGAGGGTTTGGTGTGCTCTCAGACAGTCCTTCCATGAGACTAAATGGAATGCATGGGGGGTGCCTCTTGCAGTTCTACTAACTAGACACAAAAAAGTAACCAAATCTGATTTTGGTTTTTTGTTCTAGGAGTAATGTCCTTTGAGATCTAGATCACATCGCTTTATGCCAATTTTTGAGGGCAGAGGATAAAAAAGGTCATAGGCATATAACCAGAGGGTGGAAAGAAACCACCTCTTACACTATAGAAAAGCAGCTGTAGAAATTTCTGGCTAGCACTCTGTTGTGTTGAATGCAAGTAATGTTTCCCCACCACCAGCATCTGAGTGTTCTAATATGATCATCTCCTTGCAGTAGGAGCCTGTCTCATATCCTGTGAGTGCAGAGTCTTTGCCAAGAGTTTTCACCTCTGAATAAACATGCTACAGTTCAACTCTGTGACACTGCCTGGCTTAACTTAGGACTTCCAGAGGCAGAAAGTCATTGGCTTTGGATAGTAACAAGGTTGTAAGTCAAAGTGGAGCTTTCCCTGTTAGCAGTATCTGGGGGAGGTGGAGGAAGAGAACAGTAAGTGGGTTCAGGTCTGATTGACAGGTTTTGAAACACTTCAAAAGATTTCAAAAAATGATTCAAAGCCCTCAAGGGGGTCTCAGAAAAGGTTGAACTGCTGAAGAAAGAAGATTTGGAGCATACTCTCTAACACCCTGCTAAGCAGAATTACCACAGGAGAAAAAAATAAAAACTGTGCTATCAGGGCCAATAATAGTTTATCTCTGTCAGCTATGCCTAGTGAGAAGTGCTGGGTGCAAAGCCCTGACTCCTGCCCATTAACTCCTTTGCTTCCAGGCACAAGAGGATGCCTTGGCACAAGCAGCATTGCTGTGTAATGGATGCATCGAGAACTGCCAACACTAAAGGATTAATGGTTACAGTCTGCATCCTAATCCCAGCAGATAGTCTTTGAGGCATCTTGGCAAAATTCCAGTCCTTCTGATAACTAAAAGTGCCTCTTCCTCTCCTGGAAAATGATAATCCATTCTATTATTACTGCAAATATTTGAAGTGGATGAAAAGACGCATTTGTTTAGCCCTTCAGTGCTTCTCTTTAGAGCTTCCCACCTTGTAAATCTGTTGCTGTTGAGGTGATAAAATACACGATGGGACAAGGAAGGCTTTGCTTTGTGTGGGTGGCAAATGGAGGAGACCTAGGAGAAAATACCGTTTGGTATTGTGTTAACAAAGGCAAAAAATGGCTGTACAATCTTCTGAAATGTCCACTGGTTTGCAGAAAAGGAAGTCTGTCCTTGGCTGTGTGTGAATAGTAAAGAGCCAGCTGCCTGTTACAGCAGAACACTGGCATTCTTCTGCAGAGCCACGTCCCTTCTGTACTATTTTCTAGTCTCTTCCATTCTAATATAAGGACCACTCTGAACCCTCATTCCCCAAAAGGGAGTCTGCTCTTGCAGTCTTGGATTCTGACCACTTTTATCTTCAAGGTGTGCCAGAATATGCAGTGTCAGTGCACAGAGACAGAGGTCTGCTGAGTGGTGACAGATCTCTGAAATACCTTGTTCACTTGACTTGGGTTTGTGTTTCTTGAAAATTTGTCTAGATGCAGCACTACTTTTGCAGAATCATTTGGAGACATGAATGTTGAGGTCTTTGGTCAAAAGCCTCAGGTCTTTGTAATTTTCTCATATGTTTCTTCCCACTTCATTTTCTTTTAAAATCTCTGTCTTTAGTGTATCTTCCCCAGATATTTTAACGTGAAGCAAAAATGCCATTCCCCTTTATTCTACATTTTGAGGAACTAAAATTTCAAGGGAATTGAGTATTAAATCTGTGGCTTAGTAGGAAACCTAAAAAATTCTTAAAATAATGTCTTCCTTTCATGTTATACAGGCCTCACTGATAAAAATTTTAAGCTGTTCTATGGTTTGAATTGCATGTTTTGGGAAAGCTTTATGCCCAGCTGAATGACAGCATGCATAATTGTGACTCAACAGAGTTTGCCTCTAAATCTTACTCTTATAACTGTTCTTATGCCCATCAGCCCATACTTAAACTCTACAAATACTGTTCTGATCAGGGAGTTTCTTCACCATCATGAAGATTTTGTTAAGTCAGAATTAGGACTGTTTTGACAGCATCCAAATTGCCAGGCTTTCTGGTCTGTTTCAGAGAGGGCCTTCTTTGTTAGAATGACAACTTGTTTCAACAGCATTGACTACTGAGCATCTTCCCAGCAAAAATCATTACCTGAGGACATGTGATCAATGAATCTGATCATTTGGCTGAAGGTCATACCCCAGATACAGCCAGAACATGATACAGCCAGAGTAAATTCATTAACATATAGATTCTGGTCACACAGCTGAGGATTTTTCCTTTCTCCCCCTTTCCCTCTCTGCATTTGCTCAGTTCTAATACAAAGCAGCAAAGCAATGCAAAGGTGTTACTGATCAGAAGTATTTAACACCACATGCTGAAGTCCCATGTCATTACCACTGGAGACAGGTGCTTGGTTACTTCATGCAAAATCCTGTTCAGGAATCTGGATGCTCTTTGTCAGTCAGGAATGTGCACACAATATAGCCTGTTCATTTGGCACTGGAAATGCAGAACACTTTTCTGCACTAGATGGGCATTCACAAATAATATATTTATGTTGTTGGAGGAAAGCACCAGGTACCTCTAGTCTTTTCTTCCATAGGAGACATCAGTCCACACTTCAGTCTAGCTTCTGGAGTCATTCTATTCTGTGACTGTGTATTGGAAAGTTATTGTCATGCTTTAAACTTCAGTGTCCTCCTGGGCCATACATAGTATTTTTACACATGTCTGTGGCTGGGATAAAAGGTGTACATACATACATTTTACTTTTCCCTCATGAGAAATCTAAGAGCTTGCTCTTTTTCTTCATGAGTGTTACAGTAGGTCTTCATCAGAAAAGATCCTAGCTAACTTGTTTAAAAGCCATTTGAATGTGGCAGAAATTACTACAGCTACAGAAATCACTGCCATTTGTAGCATCTACTTGAGTGCAGATTTTTTTGTTTGATTTGTTTTGTTTGTTCACCCAGTTACTCTTCAATTTGGTTTTGTGTTCCAGTGCTGGGCTGGTGCTTGCTACTGTCTCAGGACTTCCTGGACTTTGATGTGGTTTTGAAATAAAAAGGTTAATATCCCCGCCATCTCATCCTTTCCTCCTACAATATTTATTGGGAAGCAAGGTTTTTTTTTCTTGCCCTTGCTGCTTCCCTTGTGCTTGTTTCTTTACCTCAATGCAGCAGACTAAAGTCTTATGGGAACAGGACGGTGGTGGGAATGAGGAAGTCTGCATTTCTTATTCCATCTACTCCAGTCTGACACTGACCTCTGGCCTGCAGCCATAGCTAGACACGGGTGTGTGCTAGTTATCCTCTCTTTCCAAAGGCAGTGCTTCAGACACACTTTTTTATGCTGGGTATCTTTCTTCAGAAGCAAGTAAACTCCTGAAGCAGTTTCTCCTGCTATTAGGACTTTGATTTTTAAAACTGATCTGCTTTCAAAGTTTTCTCCTAAGCAAGGGAAGGGACTGTTGTGTGGACTGTACTTGTTGAAAGGGTAAAATTGTAAAGACCTGGCTGGCTATTGGAAGCAAGTCAGGTAGTAACTGCCTGCAGCTGATCTAGACAGCCAAGAACAGAAGCTGACACAAGGCTAGAAACTTGATATCTGACCCTCTGATATTAAGGTCTCTATAGGTCAGCAGGAAAGTTTTAAGTTTCTCAACTGGTTTCTGGTAAAATATCCTGCTGAGATTTTTTTTTTTAAAGTATGTGGGGGGAAGGAGTAGGAGTAATATTGAAAGTCAGTGTGAGGCCTAGGCTGTAGCACTTCACATCAGTGTAAAGCCTTCTGATAGAACACTGCTGGAAATCAGCAAATAATGAATTGTAGTAATCAAGCTGAGAAATTACAAACACTTTAATGAAATGTTTCTATTTTACTGCTGTCAGAGCTGTATCAGTTCCCTGCTGCTTGGAAGATGGCAGAGAAATACATGGTACAGGCTAGGGTAGATCTGATGGTCAGGTAGGAGGGGTGGGTTCTATATTTACAGAGAGAATCTAATGGTGCAGAGCATAAAGCTGTGGAATGATGGCATGGAATGTCTGAGACCACTTGTGTTCTACTCCCACCACTATGCAACTAACATTCATTAAACCTGTCTTGATAGGGACTAATTAGGAAAAGGAGGAAAAGACAGCATGTTGATGGCACCTAGGCAATTTCCAGTTGTCTCTCATGTTTTTGAGGGAGTCAAAACAACAACAAAAAATCTGTCAGACAGGACCCCTTGATACAAGCTGTGATGAGAACTTTCACAAAAATAAAAAAAGCTTGGTAAGAGGCTCTTGGGGTGGTATTAGTGAGAAGGGTCCTAAATACATCACTGCCTTCTCTTAAACTGGCTCCCTACTACTAGTTTTATTGTCTCTGTTAAACTGTATTGGACTTGTTTCATTCCTGCAAGGTTAAATGCCACGGAACTATGCTTTTAATTATTGGCGGTAAATATTATACTGGTTTGAACCATTTTTAGCACCCTCCTTACTTCTTTCATCCTGAAGTGCATTATCAATGAATTTGGAAGCCGAATAAAAGAACTGGCTGAGGTTGAAGGTGGGGAGATCATCTGCTTCCACGCCGTGGTACTCCACAGTCATGCTGTTGTAGTACTGCGCTCCCGTGTCCACGTTGCGCTGCCCGTGGGCCGCGTTCAGGATGTGGGTGAATCCCGCCTTCTCCAGGCTGTAGCGATCCAGCGCCGTTTTCCTGGCAAAACAAGAGCTGTCATGTAACCCAAGAAGCTTCTTCAAGACTACAAAAAAAATTAAGAGAACCTCTGATTTGGTATGTTCTAAATGTTAGTGAAATTGATAATGCTTTAACAATGCATAATTTACCATTTTAAGGATCTTAAGATATTGTCATTCTGTTTGAAGCTGTCATTCTTTTTGGAGTTCCTAATTATCTCCCCCAGGTCCTTACTGTATGTTTAACATGGATTTATTTTCCTGTTACCTTTGCACATAGGCAATACTGGCTTCGATCCATCTCGTACAAGAAGAAACTTGAGATACAGAAAGAAATGGTAGGAATTATCTAAAGTCAGAAAAGGAAATCAGTGGCAGAACTTGAAATAGGACCCATGAATGCTGTTTTCCCCTTCTGTCCTATCAAATAATACTGCAGATGTAATAAGAGTCAGTAATATGTGGCTAGTAAAATCATCTGGGATTCAAAAAGAAGCTCTTCTTCCTCAAAAGAAGTTACTGAGTTTTTCTCCATTTCTATAAAAAATAAATAAAATTTTAAAATCCCATCCCTGTGTGAATATAACTTCCTATCACAACTCCATTTTACTGTCTTGTTTGTTTGGTCAAACCAGAGGTCTAAAGCAAAAAGAACTATATAAGGAAATTGGATATTGGCCTTCAGAGGAAGCTGGAATTCATGTATTTAGCCAAAGGTTCTCATTTGTTCTTGTCCTCTCTTCCCTTGGACAAGGAAAGCCAGAGAAGAGAGGAAAGCTTAGATTTGTATGTTCAATAGCCACTGTAGGTGCTTGCTTTAGGATAAAATTCCTAAAAAAATGTAGAGTTCCTGGCCAGGCATGTAAAAGCTCTTTTTCTCCCATTCCAGAAAGCTTTTAGTTTGGGAAAATTTTGTTCTGAAAAAGCTGTCAAGTTTCATTAGTGCCTAGGAGAACAACAAAGCTTTTTACAAAAAGAAAAAATGGCATAGTCTTTATTCTGTTAATATATTTTCACATAACTACTGCATGATGTAAAAAAGCTTGTTCCAAACAAAGGTGCCTCTCTCCACGAATGTTTCCTGAACACTTCCATGTGTAAATGTAGCTGCTGTCACACAGGACATTGTGGTGGGCTACCTGCTGTGTTTGGTAATTCTAGTGGTGACAGCCCACAATAGTTTGAAGTTGACTGCCTTTCCAAGTTCTAAGTCAAAACCCCCCTCTGAGCAGTCAAGGACCTAATGATTAGAGCACTTAACTGGGATATGGATACTGAAGGTTTTACCTATGCTTGCTCTTACTTAAATTAAGCCCATGATCATTGGCTGTTCTGAGTAAATATTGCTCTGCAGAAATTCCTTTCTGGTCAGGAATGATAATGTCTTGTCAGTACTGTTTTTTTTGCTATGAAATAATGCCACACATCCCCTATACAATCATGTAAAAGTTAAATAAAAGCTTCTCTTAGTGTGGTGATGCCTACCTAATAAGTTTCTTAGACCCTGGAGCACAGAGAAGCAGCAGCATCCTACTGCTAATGTTGTAAGTTGCCACCTTCACCTCATGTTAAATAATGCTTACTCCTTCCTTTTGTATCCCTATAGCAGTGATTGACTGAGGAAGACTTCCTTTCTTCTCCCTCCTTTTAGGAGGTTTTGTGCCTTGGGATTCCCTGTATTGCCAGCAAAGACACTTCAGTTCTATACTGAAAGGATGGAAAGTACTTAAAATAAAACAGGTTAAATGTCCTGGCTGAAGTGGTGCGGTGAATAACTACTGCTCTTTGTTTTGACACAGTTCCTGCTTTCAAATTAAGCCTGTCTTTGTTTTACCTCCCTGATGCTGGAATAGAGAAAAGGTGGTTTTCATTCATCACACTTGGCCCGAAGCATGTATCCTACAAACCATGTAAGACTGAGGGCTTCAGGTCAGAGACCCATGCACAAGGAGAACCCTTGCAAGTGGAGACCTACATGCTGAGTAGGAAGTAGGACTGCAGAGTAGCTAGGGTCAGTAGAAAACCAAAGTTTTTGATGGACTGTACATACTATCACACTTTGGCTTCTGCAAGCACTGCTCAGGCTAATAAATAGCATTAGAATTAAATTATAAAATTGTTCTGAGCAAGGACAGTGTCAAACAATAGGTTACAGCCATTAACATTTGACACTTGTTTTTATATGAAATCAAATTTTCCTGTTTCCTTGATTGGAGATTGCCTTTTGACACAGTAGATGCAACTAATGCATTTTTTTGACAGTCACACAGTATTGTTCTGTTTCCTATGACCTGATTTTGCAATGTTGGATGGCCTCAGTTTTCCAGTGGGTATTCAGAAAGAAGGGATACTGTCTTTGAGTAACTTGCATAAGCAGTCAGCTCAGCCTGGCCAAGCTCCTCTGAACTTCCCCTTCCATCTCCCAGTCTTGCCTGTAGCTGCAATCTGTGAATTCGAGGCCCAGGATGGAATTAATCCTCCTCCTTTTTATTTAATCAGTTTAATAATTTTGCATCACAAATGCATTAGCAGTTGTTTTGCCCTTGACCTGTGGGAGGTTGGGAATATGCACAGTTACTCTGTTTGCTCCATTTGTTTCCCAACTTGGGATGGAAATAGACTCAGAAGCAGCAATGTATTAACCTTGAATGGTGTTGCAGAACTCATTATAAATGCTTAGATGTAACTATATAATCTTCTGTGAAATAACTTTTTTTACTATTTTTTTTTTTAACAGCAAATTACACGTGTACCAAGGAATTTATGCTCTGTTTTCCTCAATGCTTGGGCTAGGCTGACTTTAAAATGTTATCTGCTTTCTAATTATGCTTGATATGCAGACTGATTTGGCAATACCCTTCGGACTGAACAGAACCTTACCCAATGGAATTGTTCTCTTTATTATGCAGATGCATATTTTCTTTCTAGTACTGACATTGCTAATCTGAAAAACTTCCAGAAAATGAATGCTCAATGCTGAGCACTCAAATCTGTTAAGTTCTCCACATTTTCACTGGAATAGCTGTCACTCAAACGGTGTGTAGGTGTTGTAGAATCTGTTAGTGGAAGCAAGACCTAAAATACTTGCCCTAAGTGGAGCAGGGTCAGTACAGGTCCTGTGGCCACTTTTGCATCTGCAGGCCAAGCTAGTGCACACAGTCTGTAAAAAGCGTGTCAGGCACCTTTCTTACAGCAGATACCCAGGACACTTTTATCTATGGAAAGCTTTTCCTAAGGTTTCTAATGTAGTTGTGTGGAGATACGAAGAAACAGTTGTTGTGTAATAGAAAACAGGGTTCACTGGACTGCAAGAGGTGCTTGCCTTGGGCTTTAGAATCTGCATCTTGTGAAGAAAGCTGAAGTGACACTTAGTCTTTTTCAAGTGCAAGAGTGCTTGGTTTCAAACCTAATATGGAGATTAGAAAGTACTTTAGCTCCTTCGTCTTTCTCTCTATCCCCTCTGTCTTATACTTGATAATTATGTTTTCATAAGAAACTTCGCTACTGTTCTTTGAAATTTTTTCCTCTTTTTTTTCCTTGTGAAATCTTTCCCCAAAATCTAGGCCAAGAGCCCAGCTGGACCACCACTTGTCATACTGGCTCAGGTTTATCTGCTTTTTACCTCCTGTCAGCCAATACTTTGTACTTTGATCATAAACATGACCAGGCAGAGAAGGCCTGTGCTGAGACCGACACTGCTGTAGTGTAGCAGTTAAACCTGGGGTCACGCTGGGTTTGCAGCAGCTTGGTGGCCACTTAGCAGAGCAAGAAACAGCCTGCTAAGGCCCCACACATGGGACCTGTGTGCCTGTAAATGGAAATGTTACTGTGCCCCTCAACATGATTGCTTGGACTGCCCGTAGCCAGCAGTGAGCTCTGGCTGTGTGGGAAGGACTGGTTGCTTTCCACCCTCAGCTGAGTCTGCAGTGTCAGTGCTGTTGTGAAAGCATCCCTCTGTACACTGTAACCAGAGCCTGGGGGGTTTGCTGTGTTTCATCATGCATGATACTTCTGATTACACCCCAAGGAGAGGGGAATGCTCTTGGCCTTCCTTGCAGTTTTTACCATGCCTGAGGTATCAATACTGTAGAGGAAAGAGAGAAATAAATCAGGCATAAATATCTGTGAATATCTGATTGGTTGAGGTTACTAATAGCATAGGATTGTTCAGGGCTATATGAATCATTACCTTTTTGGAGGATTTATGACTCCATTTCTAATTCAATTTTGACTACAAAAGGCATCGGGTTTTTTTCCTTGCAGTTTGCTCACTATCAGAGTGTAACAGTCAAGCTAACAACGTTCTTCTTTTCCCCTCTTTGGGTGCTGCTGTTTCATATTAAATTGTGATTAATACTTCCATTTTTGTGATTATGGTTGAATTTTAAGTAACCATTGTAAAGAGGAGTTTGTTAAAAATGCCAGTGTAGGTGAAGCTGTAAGTACTTGGCTACTCTTGCAATTGTTTTCATTTTGTATATCTCCACCATCTGTGCTATTAGCACTTGATTTCCTTTTACGTGGTGCAGCTGTGGTCTCCAGTGTCTGCCTTGAATGTGTTCCCATGCAAGGAAGGTGAAGTGTGGCACTGGGAGATAACAATGAAAATTTCAATGTAATTCAGTTTAGTAAGAGATGACCTGTGTGGATTAGTCCCATGTAAAAGCTCATCAGCCCTTCAGTTCAGAGCACATAAACTTATGCTAAAAGTTAAGTATACCCAGAAGTCCTTTTCCCTATGTTAAGCAAAAGTTCAGTGCTTTGCTGAATCTGACCCTGCATTTACTGTAGGGCAGATGGACTCATAAACATGTTTTTAAAATTCTGAGGCAAGGGGGAATACTTTGATGTGGGAATCTCACCTCAGTGGTGAAAACTGGAGATAAAATCACCTTCACATATGGATGTATTGATACTAACAGACTCACCAAGAGGGGAAACTGACCCAGACAAAAGTGTCATCCATTTTCAGATGGTTCCCAAAAGACTGTTTACCTCTCTTGGGTTGTGCAAGGGCAAGTTGAGGGCTTGTCTGAGACTTTAACTGTGCCTGCTGTCAGTTTTAAGGCTAAGTTTCACAGAATTGATAGCAAGTGCTGCAGCCAACTCTGTGTTCTTCTGGAAGAAACAATGTCTAAGTAGTTACAACATGAAAAAGAATGCTTTCTTTCAGGTTGCTGTCTCCACTGTACCAAATCCCCTCTCTCTTTTCAAAAATACTGTCATAACAAGCTTTAGTCCCAGCTGCTTTTGTTAGAAAGTTGCCCAAATCAATGGAATTGGAAGAGAAGGGAAAAGAACTTGCAGGCACTGCAGCCTGCATCTTCACACGCAGTATTAAGTATACTGAAAGCAGCTAACTGAGGGAAGATACATGGCTCATGAGGAAAACATAAGTACACCTAAAGGAAGGGAAGTAATCCTCCAAAATACCTCAGGAGGTGAGGGCAGAGTAACTCCCTCCCCAGGTAAGTTAGCGCCTTACAGCTGGTACTGCTCAACCAGATGACTGGTGTGCTTATCAACTTCAAGTAGAGTTAAGTCTCTTAAACTTCATGCAAAGGTTGTGCAATGCAAACATGTTTCAGTATAGGCTGTTGAAGCCACAGATTGACATGACCCAGATTGACAAAACACCAGGAAATCTGAGGCAACATGTTACTAGGAGAGGAATCGCCTCTCTCGAACTTTTCCATTTTCTTAAGCGCTAAAGGAAAGCTTGATGCAGGATGATAATTTACCAGATGGTCAGTGTCAGAAAGAAGCTTGCTGAATATAGGCAATATTGACACTTTCTTAAGAAAATCTGGCAGTTCTCCCTCCTGAGGAGAGATGTTGAGAATTTCCAATAATACTGACCCAATTTTCCTTGGTAACTCTAGCACTGAGGAAGTCTGGAGATAGTGTAGCATTGTATCCCCTTTTCCTTCTGAGGTGTTGCTCCATTTTGCTGGGTACCTCCTGCTCAGTGTGAATTAAAAGAATTTTTAGGTACCACTGAAAACACTGAGCAGGGTCATCAGAATATGGGATAGAAAAGATTTAGTATTTCATTTTCCTCTAGCCCGAAATGGTGGATGTAGTTTTCGTAAGTGATACAACCTAGACAGAAGAAATAGCTCTCTGCTTTCTATACAGCAAAGGCACCAGGCACCCATGCTGTGGTCAGTCAGTTCCTGGTCTTGAGTTCAGTCACTCATCAAATGTTAGAAATCACTGATAGACAGAGATGTTATATAGAGAAGTGTTACTTGTCTTGGAAACCATTGGAGCATTGAGGTTTACTGCCCAGTGTTAAAGATCTGATTTTCTGGATTGTTAAACTGCTGTTACAATTGGCAGGTTCTCATTCTACCCAAGTTAAAACTATGTCCTCAAGAGTGTTGTTATAATCTAAATCTGTATTTGCTTCTCTTTTTATATGATTAATACTGATGTAGATGCTAGGAGTTCGTAATGCTAAACGGTGGGAGGTAGCTGTTTTCTAGCCTGAGTGAGTCCCACCTGTTTTCTTCTAGGTTAGTGTAAATTATCTTTTTACTTAGTCACTTGGAAAAAGCCATGCTGTATTGCTTCTCTGCAGAAAGGTGAGAGGAGAGAATGAGTTTTAGTTACGCATCTATTTAATGTTCAGTTATTTATCTTAATTATCATGCACTCCAAATTGTGGGTTTGGGTTACTCATCTTCCTTACCTGCATCAGTTCTGAAGACCATGAGTCATGGCAAGGCACAGGCACAGATCATAGCTTGTGTGAATTGCAAGCTCAGTTCAGCTGCATACCCAGAAAATTATTTTTCATACTTAACTTGTAAAGAATTACATTTCAGAAGACTTCTTTTTTCTGGGAGTAGTCTGAGAACATGGCAAGACTTGAAATTGTGATCAGGCCTAAAATCCTAAGGAGATCTAGTGCGTGTTTAAGAGGAAAACAAATTGGGAGGCCTTTGTCTTCAGCTGAAATACTCTTTGAGCTCCAGAAATGTGGAAGCCTAAACATCATCTCAGGTAATAAGGCCATCACTGAAGAGCTGCAAGAAGAAACTACAAGATGACTAACTGGCAGAGACTTTCCATGTGATCCCAGCAAACCAAGAAGGTCTGGGATTTGCCAGTAAAACTGCCTGTGCAAGCAACCAGGTGGCCAGTGAAAAAAAGGAGAAAGACAAGGCTGCTTGCTTTCCCTTTAGAAGACTTCAAAATATGAGGAGGATACATGCAAACACTAATCCTGGTAGCAATTGAATCAAAATCTTGGCCAAGAGTGTTTTATTCCTGTCACTGGGCTGTGTCATACAAATTCCAGTATCTGGTCTTTAAAACCCCTTGGAACTTGCTGGGGGAAAATTTCAATTGGAGCTGAACACAGCATGTTATATTTTGAGGCTTTGATTATTCTGGGTCTGACAGGCTCATAGAGATTTCATTGCCTCTGGGCAACATCTGCAGTGAAGCCTCATAACAAAAGGATGGAGTGGCCTCACAGGGCTCCTTGATAGCCTGGGTTGCATTAGAAGGAAGATGTGGTTACGTAGTCAGGGTAATTAATTAGCATTTCCATAAGCAGTCACAAGTCCTGTTAACCTTGTAAATGCAGGAGGCAGGAATGAAGCACAGATGTGGAGGCTCTGAAGATAAACTCTGCATGTGTGTGTTCATTTGATTTTGTTGATGAGTTCCACCAAATTCTTTCAACATCAACCTTAATTTAGCATGGCTAAAGATGAAAATGCACCCAACATCTGTCCATGGCTTGTGGCATCTCTTTGGCCACCAGTTCTAAAGCAAGATCTTAAAACATTACAAAAACCCTGTCACACTGAGGGGGTAAGCTGCTGGTCAGGAGTAAGATATGGGGCTGGCTCCAGGAAAGATATCAAGGTCCATGGACTTTGCCTATTTCAAAGCAAATTTTAGTCAGGGTAGTGAAAGCCAGCATCTTGCATGCAGACTAGTTCTCCTCTCAGATTTTCTGCCATGTCAAGTTTGCCCTTGCCTGGCTGACAATAGTTGTTCTCTTTTGGGGAGTCACATTTTCTGAAGTTTTATTTCTGTTCCCCCCGCCACCTGCTCCTCACTTGTTTTTCCTTCTCCATTGGTTTTCTCAATTTTTTGTGTTGTCATGGTGGGGAACTTGTTTTCCCTTGAAGCACCACTGGTTTTCCTCTTGACTTAAGACCAGTCCTCAGCAGAAACACTCTGCCCAGCATGACAGGTTGTAGCTCTATGTACCTCTCAAGAAGTTTGTAATTTTGTTCCTTTTGGTTAGTTTGTATGAAGTGCCAGGTGTGTGGTGTATTCAGAGTCGTGCCTTCTAGCTTTTACTAAATTACAAGGTGTAAGAAGCCACTGCTACAGGAAGATTACAGGAGATAGTCAGTGACCGCTGTCCTGGGCTGAGAGACTGACTTCTTGTCTGGTTACATCCCTTTGCTCAGCAGGCACAGCTATAGCTTCATCACAGAGATTAGAGAAAAATTATTCTAACAGCTTTGTTCAGAATAATTCTGATGGTGATTCTAAACAAGGAAGTAGGAAATAAATGCCAGAAGAGGCTGTTCTTTATGGTAAATCTTGAGTTAGAGATATCTAACAGGAGGGGCAGGGCAGGATATGGAGAGAAAAACTCAACCCCCTTTTCTTCCTGAATCATTTGGACAGGCTGCTCCCATGGTTTAATTTTTTTATCCCACACAACACACACACACACACACACTCTCTCTCTCTCTCCCATCCCTGTCTCTAAATGTGGGAGCCTTGGCTTGGTACACAGAACTCTTGTGTCTTTCTGTTGCCTCTGGTGCCACAGAAGTAATTGGTGGATGATATTAGGAGCCTTGTAACTTTCAAAGCTGTATATCTTTCCTCTTTTATAAGCTGGCAACAGATGAATTTTAGGACCTTTAAAAAAATTATTGAGAATTTTTGAGCCACTGGGGCTCCTACTTGTGTCTTTCAGTGATGTCATGTTAGTGCAGGGTGTAGAGGAAAATGGGAATTGGACCAATAATGCCAAAGGGGTAAGAAAAGCTCTCTTGCTCTGCTCAGGGCTTGGGCTGGGGGATTTTCTGATGGCATGTCTCCTGCTGCAGCAGTCTTCTCTGCTTCTTGGAATAGACTGCTTCTAGTTTAGTCCTGTGCTCAGCAGGACTAAGTCTGTTTTGTGGGGTTTTTTTCCAAATCACACTTGGTCTGATCAGTGAGACACATCTCTGCAGCTTTGCCTTCCTCAGGGTTCTGTTTGCTTTAATCTCTTGAGCAATTTGGAAATGTAGAGTGTTCAATGTCCACAAGCACAGGCTTGGAAATGCAGAAATACTACTGCAGGATGAGCTGTCTCTTCAGTCACTTTTCAAGAATACATTTTAGGCCTAAACCAACCTAAGGTGTGGCAAACACATCCAGGTCATGCTTTGTAACTGTGGAACAACTTTCACTCAGAGATAAATAACAAATTGCTCCTTGAAACTACCCATTTAAAAATAGATCATGACAAGGTTCAACCTCTGAAGCCTACACTGCTGCCACAAGCAGTGCTGTCACTCTGTCTTTAACAGCCGACCCGGCTGCACTTCCTCTGAGCTTTCCTGAAGCAGCAGTAACAGCCAGGGCCATGCCAGGCTCTGACATCTGTCAGTGGTTTCAACCACTTTGCTCTGTATCAGGTACACTTATCTGCTACACAGGGGGTACTGTGTACACTTACTCGTCTCCTATGTAGAGGTTGGGCCAGACTTCATTGACGTGAGTGTACTTTGGGCAGCCCTTCCACAAGAGCCTCTCCAGTTCAAATGCCCCTGGGGTACAATAGTCCTCATCAGGATCTACTTTGACTGCTGTATATGCATTTTTCTTCCCAGCATTCCAGCTTCCTGATGACATCTTGTCCATGAAGTAGCGCTCTCAGGATGTGCGAGAAACTGGAATGCAACCAAAACAGAATGTTAACCCAAGGAAGCACAAAGCAAATGTCTCCTGCTCCAGCTGTGGGATCCTGGGAGCAGCACTGACCAGGTGTGACTGAGCATTGCTCGAGACAGATGTACCTGTTCTGTGGCAAACACAGACTTGCACCCAGATTTCTGCCTCCCCAGAGTGAGGTGAGGAATATGTTGTTGGATGAGCTCACCAGCAAAGGAAACAAAGCTCAAAGGTTTTTGATTATTGAAGTTCAGTCTCTGTCTGGATTTTGTTTCCTGAAAAATCCACTGGCAAGAATTTTGGTAGATCTAACAGCCTAGGGATCTAAAGCACCTAGGGGAACTGAGTGCAAATTTAAGTTGTTGGGGTTTTTTATCATTAATGAAGACCCTCCTAAAGGCTCATCCTTCATGATTTTCAGCAACATAGGGAGAGGAGACACATCTGTTCAGGTGAATGTTGCATGCACTGTTGTACTCTCTTCTACTCTTTTTCCAATGCTGCCTGCTGCAGATTCCCTGTTTGCTGCATCTCCCCGTGGGCTCTGTTTTTATTTTTCTTCTGGACTCTCTGGTGTCTCAGAGTAGCAGCTGCTCATGTCTCATTCCCTTGAAGGGAGAAATTGAACCTTGTGGTTCTGTAAGAGACTTGTAACAAGATGTGGAGTTGGGCTTGATCTTATGAAGTGTGCAAGTAGAGCCTGCCAAAAATCCACCTTTCCTGCAGGCAATGAATCCTGTAGTTGCTCCCAATTTTTTTTTTTTTTTTTTTTTTTTTCATCTTGGGTTTTTATGGGGGAAANTGCAGAACATTTGTGTCCTTTTAATTCCAAAAATCCAGTTAATGCTTTCATGTGGCTATTGTAGAGCTGAAAGCAGGATGTCCATTTTTCACTGACATCCCACGTACCCATGGGGTTTGTTTGCTCAGTTTGGGCTCTTTTGTGCCTGTCATGTTCTGTTTCTCTACAAAGCTTGAAAAAGCCAAATGATTGCTGTTTTCCTACTCCAAAGCTGTGTAAGATTGTGGAGTTGGTTTTTGATTGGCAAGTGTACACCTTTGTTCAAAAATTGGCTTGCTTTCACTGGCAGGGCAATCTATCTTTCAGCCAAGCTTCTTAAAACATGATGATGATGTTTAGCTTAGTTGTCCTCTCTTGAGATTTTTAAAGGGCTCTGAGAATTCCAGCTTGTAGTAAATTTACCTTGGGCTTGTCTTGCATGTTTATGTGTAGTACCAAGTCCCATCTATCTGCCCCAGTAGCCATGCCCTGGGAGAGCCTTTTTCCTTCCTGTGCCAGAATTATGCTAATTCTACATGCAGACTCAGCAGAGTAGATAATGTTTGTCTGTCAGAGATACAAATCTAAGTCAGTCTGACTTCGGGAGTGATTAGGCTGTTATCTAGAAATTGATAACAACTGCTATTTGTCTAGTAAGGAATTATAACTGAGAGCCTGTTGCCTTTATGCTGAAGGACTGACTACTTTTATTCATGGCTCCATAACATGGGATGAAGGAAAGGAAGAAGAGAAAGCAATGTAATCAGTAATCACAGTTGGTGGCCACAGTGCATTGATTTGTTACACCTCAGAACAGGGCAATTACATCTGCAAATGATCGTTTGTGGTACTGGAACACCGGCGCAGTTTGAAGCTTGGTTAATACTCTGAAAGCTCGACCACTGCTGAGAAATCCTTGTTTCTGTCTGTCCTGGGAAGCCACATGCTCCCTGAACTTTCAAGTACGCTATGTTCTTTTATGCCTTGCCAATGTTATCTGCTGCAGGGATTTTTAAATTGAATTAGAGCACAGGAAAGCATCAGTTGAAATTCCTCTAATAAATAATGTATTTCAGTTTTGACTCTAGACTATGTAAGAAGTAACAGAGTTTAACTAGGAAGAGGGAAAAGGGGGCAAAAGGGCTGGTTTGCTATTTCAACTCTGGAAATAATTGCCATGAAGCATTTGGTTGGGGGCAGAAGGGCTTGCATCTTCCCAGGAATCAAAGATGTCTAACCCCATCTCGTATTAGTTGTTCTACATACACCAAACAGAGCTCCAGGAAAACTATTCTCTAGGCCAGCCCTCTTGGAATAAAAAGTGTAAGGGAGATGGCAGTTTTTAATGCTGTTGTGGGTATAAGGGATGAATGTTTAGCACAAACCCAGGCAGGGAAAGCTCAGATCTCTCTGGCAGACTTGTGTGGAGAGGAGACCATCTCTTGCAGAGCGCTCACCCAGTGCAGTCAGATGGCAGCCAGATTGCAGGGTTACCTCTGCCCAGGCTTGTTGGAGTAGGCTGCCACCCCTCGTGGTGCTTCATGTGGACTATAGATGAGTTAGTGCAGGCTAAATGATGTACCAGTGCTGTGCTAGCTTGGCAGTCACTTCATGGCACGGCACTGTGCTGGGGACACGCAACCTTAGATCACAGAATTGCCTGAGTTGGAAGGGACCCACAAGAATCATTGTAAGTGAATGGCCCACATGCAGATTGTGAGCCTGGCATTATCAGCATCTTGCTCTGACCAATTGAGCTAATCCCAGGGTCATGTGGAAGCCTTCTGGTGTAAGGACTGTCTTTATGTCCTTTGCATAAAGAACTGCGCCCTGCCTGCTCTTGGAAATGCTGCTTCAGGACAGCCTTTTTATTTCATGGAGGAGGGATGAAAAGTTAGCTGGCTGTGGAACTGCCCTAGTCCCAGAGGGTTCTCCCCAGCAGGAAGGTCTGAGCCCAGCTTCAGGGCATACTGAGGAACAGAGCCCTGTATCTGGGGCCAGGACTTCCCTCCCAGTGAGGCAGGGCAGTCTGTAGCTCATCCCACCCTTTCCCTGTGCCCAGAGCACAGCTTCCCTCTCATTCTGCTGGCCTGTGCCAAGGGCAGGCTGTGTGAGGTGGTGAGACCTTCCTGCTCCCTCTCTGTGCCACCTGTGGTGGCTGGTCAGAGCTGGGTGTGGGGCACACCCTGGTGGGGCCCCAGAGGTGCTGAAGGCCGTGAGACGGTGCCTGCTGAGCCTGGCATCCCGCAGGTTCTGCCCTCACTCCAGCGTGTGCCCACAACACTGAACCGCCAGTGCTCCCCACTTCTGCTGTCATGGACTTAATGGTATTATCAGAACAAGGATGATAAAAATCCAGTCATCTGCAATTTTATACCCTAATCTTTCTCTTCATAAATAAGACCAAAGTGCATGTTATCTAATAAATTTTATTTGTTAATCGCTTGGATGGCTGGAATATTTGTCCCCCTTGGCTTATATGTATATAAATGAAAATATTGTTAGTGATTTCACAAAATGGTAATTCAGAATAATGGAGAGTTAATCCTCTTTTCATTAGTGAGCCACTTCAGGACATACACTGTGGCAAATTACACTGCATTTTAAGTCATTCTCAAGTGCTGTGCACTAGGAAAAAAACATTAAACTAGTTTTGCATTGATAGAAGTAATTGTGTGGCTAATTTGGATAAGCAGCATGCATTAGGCATAGCAAAGGAATCTCTTCTTTATGTTCACTATCTACTCTACAGCTGCCAGATGGAATTTCTTATACAGCTCTTTAGCTTTTATTTAATTTTTTTTATTTTATTTTTAACAAAGCAGGGAGGAAGGAAATAAAGTGCAAGGGAAAAAAAACCCAAAAAACAACCAAAAAAATCTGCCAGTCTCTCTGCTGTTTAATTCAGACCATGACAGAGCACACAGTCTAGTGGCTGAAGCACTAATATGGCAGTGAAAGATTTGCCTTCTGCACCATGTTTGGAGTCCCTTGAACTACTCAAATTAACCCAAAATTTCCAGTAAGGCCCTGTGAAGTCATAGAATGTAGTTGCCCATTTTCAAATCTGTTCAATTGAAGGGATGTCCTGTCCCACCACAAAATTTGTAGAGGTGAGTTAGTGCTTTTGGAAATGTCAGTCATGAGCTCTACAGTTTGGTATTCCCATAGATGGGGGAGGAAAACTGAGCTTTTTATCTAGAGGTGAACATCAGAGCCTTGGTGGTGCTGTGTACATTCCTAATGCTGGTTTTCCACATGTAGTAGAAGTTTCCGAGTACTTTGAGACTGAAAGCTGTACGTCATTACCTACATAACAAAATACTATGTTTCTTAATATTTTCTGCTCAACGTGCTGTGCAAGCCCTAGTGCCATGTATAAAGATGCCAAACAATTTGGCAAGATTTATGCCTGGGAGTTAAGATGCAAGTCAGCTGTAGAGACTTAAAAAGAAAAAAATCAGGCATGCACAGCCAAGGACTGCATTTGCCTTGTTCCTGTGCAAGGGCTTTATATATCTTTTAGTTTTCTGCACCCCTCCCTGGCACAGGGGGTTCCTCCATCACTGCTGTGGTCCCCACCATAGGTACTCTGGCTGCCAACTTGCAGCTGTATTTGTGTGCCTGAAGCTTCAGATCTTCAATAAAGTCAGAACCCAGTGGCATAAATATGCAACGAGAGAGGCTAAACAAGTAAAAACTGGGAAGAACAATGGAGAGAAGACAATTTTCCTTACTCTTTCCTTTAGAAGTATTAGCTGTTCTGTCATGCAGGGCACAGGGTTTCCTTGCCTTAATGCCCACTTCAGTCCACATTTATACAGCAGAATAGTTTAATTCTTTGCCACCCATGTGTCCTGCTCTTGGAACTTCTTCCAGCTCTTATGACATTGATCACTTGTGCTAGTGGTGATTTTGATGCTGGCTTTTTTAAATTTAATTTGGTGTGCATATGTGAACAAGCCTTGGTTTTGTACTCAGAGTTGTCTAAAAGCAACTTCTCCCTGAAAATACCGGGCGATCACAAATTCACCTGGTTTAGCTGGGAAGCGAAAGTTTTTAGCATTGAGCAAGCACCTAAATATACAACCTGTTTGTAAATGTGGAGGCAGACTTTAGTCATATTCCTGTTCTGATGCTTTCAGATTTTGCTTCCTACCTGTTGTCAGCTCTGAAAAAGGAATGGATATCATCAGAAGCTTTTTTTCAAGATGCCAAGGGAAGAAAACTACTTATCAGCACTGAACCTTTCATGAGGATTCTACAAAAGTAATGACATATCTACTGGCCTTTATACCCACCTCAGTGCAATAGGAGATAAGCACAGTGCCCTTGAAATTAATTGGTAGTTTGACCCTCAAAACTGGGGACTAAAGTAGTTAATCTACTGCCATGAACACTAAATCCAGCAGAGGAACGAAAAAAAAGGAAAAAAAACCCTGTAATTTTGATTGAGAAATCATTTCTGTGCATAAAGAGCTTGTTACTAAGAAATTATTCCATTTTCTTTTCTGATCTTGGATACAGGGCAGACTTATTTGAATGTTTTTATTTATCAGGCAGAATTTAACACCATTGAAGTTGTTGGACTTCTACTCTCCTGGGAGTAAAAACTGAGACTTTGCCTTACAGACAACTGCAAAACTAATGGTTTTATTTACTTCCTTCTTTCAGTTTAATAACTACCTTAGGTAAGAACTCATGGAGGAACAAGGTTTGTAACAAGTGTGTACAAGAGGGAAGGACCCAAGAGAAGATAAGGATGGAGAATACCAGTTCTATACTTTCAAAAAATGTGCAGAAGGCTTGAATCTAGTTTAGTAACCAGTCTTCATGTAAGCACTTGCTCAGTGCTGAAGGCAGAAAAAAAAATCAGATCTAATGACTGAGAATCTACAGAAACAGTGAGGAAGGATTTACTCAGCAAGTTCTGGAATTTTTAAGAAATGTTCTGTTCTTCCATTTCCAGCCCACATGCCAGAGGCATACCTCCCTTCAGGGTGAAAAAGTGCTTGCCCTTTTTGAGTATGACTAAGCAGAGGGCTGTTTTATAAACTGGAAAGCTCTTGCAGAAGCCAATGCACATGTCTGGAGCACAGTGTTTGCACTTGGGAGGAGGGTAAACAGTGCTTTGGTTTTTAAGCTTTTTGTAACTCAAAGTACATCAGTTGAGCTGAGAGCTGGTCAGCTGCAGAGACAAAAGCTTGCCCTGTCATTTGATTTAATGAAATGCATTGAGAATGGTGCTCCCTGATATACCACCCCATGCTGTTTTGCTCAGACTTGGAAGGCTGGCAGCAGCCATGAAGAGCTGTATGCTTCCCCTGTAACCTCACACTTGTTGCACCCCAGGGTACTGCAATGTGGCGCTGCAAAGGCTCCTTGGGTGGGGTTATGTCTTGTTTTGTTTTGTTGGTGCTTTTTTCCCTAACACTAGGCCAAAAAGGTTACTTTTTTACAAATACTTCTTGTGATGGAGAAGTCTTTCAAAAAATATTTTTCTAAAAGACACCAAAAAGAATTTACCAAATTCCAAAAGTGGATTTGCAGGATACTTAAGCAAAAAGTACAATCCTGTATTCCCTAGTCCTGTCCAAGTCTTCACCAAAATTCATTTACTTCAGTTCCTTTATTTTAGCCCTGCATTCTTATGCTTAAAGCATTCATGGACTATAAAATAGTTCATCTATTGCAGTCATCTTTAAACAGCTTAAAACCAGAATAATTGTAGCCTCTGTGCAATTATTTCCCAGAACCTCCTGCTGTGAATATTCAAAACTAACCAGTTATTTCAATGAATTTCTAAGCCACATATGACTTTTTAAAAACTTATTTTTGCCCTCATTCTTTATTGTTGACTGGACTGGTTAATTGAAAACAGATTAAGCTGAGATTTTATTAAATATTATTAGAGTGTCCAAAGAAACTTAAAACACAGCATCGTCTGAGAGACTTTTAATTCAATTGGAAAAGCTAGATTTGACTGGAGGGTGGAGCAATTATTGAAAAATAAGCAAAATATTCTGGGACAGATGTTAAAGTCTTTAAAAATTGCATTTTCATTCCCTAACTTTTACACTGAAATTATCTCCAAGATAATCACACTTTCTGCACCTAATTTCCTATTTTATAAAGCGATTTCTGTAACACAAGAAGTTTGGGTTTCTAAAATTTCTAAAATTATACATTATACTTTCAAAACCTTTTTGAGTCTGTAATAATTATTTTTTTTCCTCTGCAACAAGCTAATGAAATTAATAGTTACCTCGGCAAGTTTTCCAGTTCTCAGTCCTCTCCCTGCTTTACTAAACCAGGTTACAAAAGGAAGGAAAAAGGAGCACAAGTACAGCAGGAAATGCATATTGCTTAGCCTTACCTGTAAGCTTAGGCGGTTGCTGTAAGTTACTGGGTCCTGTGAAGTGCAGCAGAACGACAAAAGAAGCCTTACTAACTGTGCAAGTAGAGTCTATTTTTAGAGGAGGATTTGCTGACTCTGACCTTGAGTGCTACCCACTCCAAATGACGATCTTTACATCTGCTGGTAAAACTATTCCCTGATGTGACCTGAAACATTAAACCTGGCAGTTTAGTTACCTAGTCTTGGTATGACTAAGATAACATGATGCCTGCATGTTGACTATAATAAAACAAATATCATCTTTGATGTTGTCCCCTTGTCAAGGCCGATGCTGTGTTTACTGCTGCATATGGGTAAGGAGCATTGCACTGCTGTTTCCTGTCATGCTGTGCACAAATGACTTGGCACTGGCACAACAATGGGCAATGGGAGAGGCGGCATCCTGACAAGGTCCTTTTCTCTTGCATGTGCTCCACCAGAAAATCATCTTCCCCTACTTCTTGTTTTGGTTTTTTTCAGTGCCAACACTTTCAGTACGCATCTGACGTATGAAATGCCTTTCTTTGCTGAGAGCAACAAGGTGCTTAGCACGGCTCAGTTCTGGTGACATGAGCACAGCTTGCCAAAAAAAGGCAGAGGTGCACCCTCCAGCCTTTGAAAAATCCTCTACTTCCCTAAAAAGATCAATGACTTCCTGCTGAAGAAAGCCTGAAACTTTCTCTGGTAAGTCACTGCCAGGTTCATCAAAGATCAAAGCTGGGTCCCCTGGTGTCAGAGCCACACCTCTTCCACTCCAGTACTTCATCTGCTGTGACCTTCATGGCCACAGGGCTGAAGGGCTTGGGGATCATACACAACATCCTCTGCTGGGCATTTGTTCTGCAGCAAACCCCACCTCAGAGCTGCAACTTGCACCACAGCGTTAGGAGGAGATTTTGGTGCTGTTGGAGCTAGCTTGCAATGATCTAAGATCCAGCTGTTGTGTGAGTATTAATATTTCTTAAAAGAAATTCTTCAGATCTTTGCCTTCTGCCTGAGAGTGGGAAAAAGAGGCAAAGAGACCAGTCAGGGCAAGCGTGTGATACTGGAAGTAGCCCTTTGGTCTCTGGACCTTTTTCCTTCTGTTCAGTTGACCATCCTGGGAATGATATCTCTGAGCAGACCTGCATGCACTGCTTTCCTATCTTTCTGCCTCACAGTGCTCTCTACTGTCACACCAGTGCCTGCAAAAAGCAGCCAGCTATTGATAGAAACCTCTTGTGAAACTTTTGTCATTTCTTGCAAGAACAGAAACAGTCTTCTGTAACTGCAAATGCCTGTGCCCTACCAAAGATTCAGGTTGCCTGACCATTTTTTCCCAAAGTACCCAAGTCTTATGGTAGTTGCCATTCATTTTCATGGGACACAAATTCCTGACTCTGTCAGTTATTTTTAATGTTGCATTAAACCCTTTCAATCACCTTTGTCGTCCCCTGTCTGTTTAAGAGATAGAAGTTCATCACAGAAGGACCAGGGCCAGACTTGGTCATGGCCTGTGGCTAATGCTGCAGTACAGATGTGAAGTAATAACAAACAGTTTCAGTTCAAGTTCTGGGCATTGGATCTGCTGCTGTTTCATGCTAACAGCATCGCTTTAGCCAAGTTTCTGCATTACAGAGCAGCCAAGCTCCTCCCTGCCAATTATTCAGACAGTCACTCTTAAAATGAGAGCTTGGATGCTAGAAACCTGCTGTGCCTTCTAAGATAACTTGTAAGGTTGTTGTGCAAATTATTTCTATACTGATAACAGAGAAACTTTGTGGAGGAGGAGATACAGACCCCATATAACAGAAACTAGCAGCAGTTGCTTTATCTTTATCCTTGCAGGTGACCCAGTGTGGGTAACATGGGTAAGATGATCCAGCAGACTGGCAGTGCTGGTGAGAGGAGGCTGCTCTGCGAGGGCTGTGTGCCCCAAGGATGGGCAGTGGTCTGTTGCTTGTCTCTGACCAAGGATGTCTTTCTGATGAGATCAATAGCACTACGGCATTTTGTGGTATTTATTTTCAGGCAGGCATCTGAAAAAGAAGTATTTTTTTATCTGAATGGTTGTCGAAACAATATGAGCCCTTGTTCCCTTCACTCTGTAGGGTCCTGAGAACATGTGCAGAAGGTCACTCACCTCCTGGAAAAGTCCCAGAACGGGTAAGATTGGAGAAACCACAGTGGGTCATCTGGTCCAACCTCCCTGCTCAGGCAGGGTCATCCCAGAGCACATTGCACAGGATTGTGTTCAATTTTTGGGACTAGTTGTTTGTCTTTCCATTAGTTTTGTTTTTATTAACTAAAAAATCCTAGCTGCCAAGATGTTTTGAGAGTGGCCAATGACTTGGAGCGCTTTGGGCCTGGACACATTGAAAACACAGCATGAAGGCTCTTACTTTGGAAGAGGTAAGCACTTGCCTTCTGGAAAGTTGAATTGTTACCTCAGACTCATAAAAACTGATGTGTGCCATGTTATTGGTAATTTCTGAAAATCTTGGCCAAACTGATGATGGTGCTTTGAACACACAGATCACCCCCCATTCCTGGAGCCTTGCCTGCATCCAGCCAGCTCATGTTCTGTGTGCAGATCCCTGCTGTCGAAGATAGCTCCCAGGGGCAGTCACTTAGTGGCACTAGGTGCCACTGACACTTTCTGTTGAACAAGAATATGGAACTATGGGCAGGATGAGAACTTAAGTCCCATCCAGAGGGAAGAGTTGGGAAAAGGGGTGGGGGAGGGGGCGGAAAGCTGGTGGGTTTTTTTTCCTTTGGAAAAACAAAATCTTAGAAGGAATGAGCTTCTTCCACAAAGGAAAGGAAAAGGGAAAGAAATTGTAGATTTCTGGTTGGAGCACATTAGAGGTACAGTTGGAAAAATGTGACACACTAAGAGTTGTAATTTTTCTGTTAAAGAAAAAGCTTTGAGTAAAGTTCTGCTTTAGAAGACTTCCCTCCCCCATCCAACCTGGTGAACTGGAAGATTTCCTCTTCGCTACAAAATATGCTCTTATTTGGAAAAGCTGGGTTTTTAACAATTTCATGGGAAGAATAAGTATGTAATTATATAAGATTGTCCTAATGGACATTTGCAGCTGTAGTGAGATGCTAACAGCATGCAGAAACCATTATGTTTCCAGTTGTTTGGCAAAAGTTAAGAAATCCGATATATATATTTTAAAGTTAACTGTAAAGTAAATCCAGATGGTTCTGTCTCACACAGACAAGCAGTCTTCAAACTAGACATATAGTTGTAGCCTGGCTGTAACTTGTTTTGATTACTGCAGATAGAGAGAAATGCTTTAAATGACTGCACCCTCCTCACAAAATGCTGCATGCCCTTGATTCTTGCTGAAGTCAACTGGCATTTATAAAGCACTACATAAAACTTGTCTGACAATACCTTGCGTGCAGGAGGATCTTGCTGGGCGTTACTCATTTAATTTCTCTTTATACTGAAGTATTGCTTAATGGCCCCCATCAGGGTTGGGGCTCTGCTGAGACAGGCACTGCAGACCCATAAAACAAAAATGACAATTGCTGCCCTAAGTAACCTACTGTTTGAGGCTGGGTTTGTGCTTCCCTCTTCATCTCCCAGCTTTGGATTGCCAGAAAATATTGGTTGTATGCTTATTTTTGATTGATGTATTCAGAGTTTTATTTGATTCTTTAATAAGCGCTGTCTGTTGTGTTCATTACTTCATTTCAGCCAGACGTCGGCTGTGTTGCTGCTATCAGCAGGGGAATCAGAATTTTGTTGACTTGTGAGGCCATTCTACAAATCAAATCAAAGAGGCAGCTTTGCTTCACAGAGTAAGGATTTCAGTGGCTGAATATTTTAAGTTGACACATTAAGGAACATTTCTAAAAGTCTGAAAATAGGAGGAACTGAAAAGTCCATCAGAAATTACAGACTCGTGGTATGTTACTTTTTTATGTTTTGTGGTTTTCTTTTTTTACTCAGTAAGGAAACGTTCTTGTAGATAAAGGTTGATGTTGTTTGTCCAAGTCATATAACAAGCAGGCACATTGTTTTATGAGCTTCTTAGGCAGTATTGTCAAGAAGGTAATTTGGACTTGACCTGACAGGAGTCAAATTTACTGACTGGTGTTTCTCTTGCTATGTCTGTGACGGGGCTCATAGCCCAGTATAGTGGCTGTGTTTGTAAGAGACTATGTGAGACAGGGACAAAGCAAGTTCCCTGGGGGTTAGGAAGGAAAGACCCCAATCCCGACCAAGGCTCCCTGAGTTTGTGGGGTGAGGCTGGGGCCGAGGCTCTGAAAGGCATTTTGTTCACTGTTCTGCTTTTTCTCTCCCTGTCAGCAGAAAAAACGTTCTGGGAGATTTGTGTTGAAATGGAGTATAGATCCCAAGGCATAGTAATGTGAAAAATAGGGATGAGGTCTTCCTTGTAACCTCCCCTTAGCGAAGAAGGGGAGAACGTGGTGCTGGGATGTGCTGGGAACAGGGAGAGTGTGGGGCCCAAACTGCTGACTCCCCTGTAGCTCAGTCAGTGCTAAGAGGAAGCCCTGCAAGGAGAGCACCTCCCAGAGGAATCCTATGCAGAGAGAGTACCTAGCGAGTACCTCATTCTGTGCTGTGCTGGGCATCCTGATGTGCTCCTCAGGCCCAAAAACAGGGCATCTGCAATTGGTCAGTGTTTAAACTGACCTCCAAAGAAAATTGCATTGCCAAAAATCAAGTGGGTTTTGTCCCTAATTTATCACAGTAACACACAGAATTGCACCTAATTCTCTTGACAAGACAATTGGGAAACTGCCACAGTCTGTTTCTACTCTTGCTATTCATGGGGATAAGAAGCTCTTTTTCTTCTACTTCTCTGTATCATTAATAACATATTGCTGCAGAGGATCCAGAAATGTGTGGTCCAACCTATTTCCTAAGCATAGCACACTTAAAAAAATAAACAAAAATAGTAGATATTTGGTAGGTAACTCTGCTCAGAAAAATTGTCCAGACATGCTGAGAGCAGGTTTCAGGTCAGAGTAATCTCATGGTAAATGGAGTGCCAAATCTAGACTTAAATAGAGCCGCGAGACAGAAATTGGATTGATGTTTGCAGTCCACTTGGTACAGGCTTCTGGCTTGCTGGCAGGGCAAATGGGAAAACACCAGAGTTGCTGTGCTGGTGCCATTGGTCTGGTGTCTGTTCCACCGACTGTGGTCAGGAACAAACCCCTTAAAGGAAACTACATGAAATCTGTGCTCCTCACTTATGGGAAAATTTTCTGCCCTAGAGAAAAACTGTTTACTCTTCCCACTCCACCTCCTTAGATAAAGCTTGGCTGAAAGCCTGAAGTTTTACATCTTTTCCAAAACGATTTATTTTCTTCCAATGTAAATTGTCTCTGATGGTGGTTTTTTCTTATTTATGTGACTACATTATGTTCTCTTTAACTCTTCGATGGTCTTTGCTTCCAAGTGTTCTGATAATGAGTTGGACAAACTAAATAATGATGACAACTATAACACTAACTGGTTTGAAATATGTCCCCTTTCCACTCTTCCTTAGCAAGCTTGGGGGAAATTTACCCAGCCACTGCTCAGGTGCAGCTGTTCTGCTGTACTTGGAACATCTGGTCGTGTGGTACCATGTGGCTATGACCTACCGTCCTTCTAGAAGTAATCAGCTGCACTTCATGTCATAAAACCCCACAACAGCAAAGCAATGCCTCATAATCCACCAGGAATGCTCCAAACCACCTCAGGGCAAGTGCCTTTTAATGACTTTTTGCTCTGAGTTTGATCAGGTTCCAGATTATTTTAAGCTGAGAACACCATAAATGCTGGAAATTAGGTACTTCATTTCAGTAAAATGCAAAATCCAGACTGAGTAGATCTGCAAAGCAGAAATAGGGTTGTTACATTATGAGAGAGATAGCAAGGCTGCCTTAATAGATGGCATTCAAGTACAGCTGCATATGGTTCTTAACTGGTGTTGGCCCACGAAATGCATACTTATAAAGGAAATTGGGGAGAGCTAACACATGCCTGGGGGCTTTGAAGTTGTTATTATCATCCACATGCATAAGAACGGGAGATCCTCTCTAGTCCAGCAAGTACTGAGAAATGAATGAGTTTGGCGCATACATCAAAGGTCTTCACTTGTAATTTGCTTAAGAGATTAAAAATGAAATATGAGGGAATTATTGAGGAAGAGCAAGCTGCTGTTTTTTCCCCCTTGCAGCAGGAAAGAACAATTGAGCATCTATTCTGACTGAAAGTGATTACTGAGAAGCTTTCTGACAACCTGGAGCAAAACAGCAGTTGCATCTTAGTTTCACTGACATCAAATAAGCTTTTGATTTACTGAGACCCAACTGGACCTGTCCAGTGCCAAGGATTGTCTTTGAGAAGCAAACAAACTTCATAAAGCTCTTTTTTTTACAGAGCCACAATCTCTAAAGCAATGTGTTGCCAGACCATGAAATGTGCTCTGCATTTCAGCTACCAGAAATATTCTATTTCAGAAATAAACTAACAAAGTGTAGTGACAAACACCTGAAGCTTGCTACTTTTCCCATGTCTGTCAAATATGATTTTTACTGAGGTTCTCGAGTCTGAGTAACCATTAGGAAGGAGAGAGCATTGACAAGTTATTAAGTCATGGCCAGATTAGGAGATACGGAAGCTTGATAACAAACGTGGTCTTCTGGGAAAAAAACTATGAAAGCTTTGGAGGTGGAAGGAGGAGACAAGTGGCTTCCTAGAATAGCTTCCAGTAGGACTGTAGAGCGTGGGAAAACCTTATTTTTGGGATTTGAGGAAAGGCTGTGATGAATTTTTGAAAAGAATCCAGAGATACTGGCAGAGGTCTAGATCATGTAAGTCTTCCCATTGCACGTCCTTTTATGTGACGAGTCAGAGATGTTGTGGAAAGACTTGCTGCCTCTGAATCAAGATCACATACCTTTCAACAGAGCCTGGCCTTCCTTGGAACTGATACAGGAAGTGATGGGTATTAGTCTATAACATGACCCAAAATGCAAGATGCTGACTACAGATCATTTCCATGCTTACTTTGATATTTTCTTTGACAGCATAACATTTGTATCTATATCTATCATATATCTATGATATATTTATATCTATTGTGCTTTAACACCTTTTCTTCCCTTCACCACACAAATTGTTATTGAGTGTTCTTGGTCCACATCATCCTCTTTAGTTCGGAATTTTACCTGCTCTTTTATGTTCTGAAGTGGGTGGCCCTTAAAAAAATCTTGTCTGTTACTTTGTTGTTCCTTGAGCAGAATATCACCAGTCCAACTAATTTATTATTTTTATATCATGGAGGCATAAGGCAGTAGTAATAAAAATGAGAGTAGTTTTCCCAGTCAGAATTAATCAACTACATTTATGAGCAGTGCTGCTCTTAATTTTTCTGCAGTGTTAAAATAGTCTCTTGTTAAAACAGCCATTCTCTCCCACATTTTTCCACCCATAGACATAAACACATGCTGAAAATTTTGAGACAAGCTATTAGCTTGACCCACTGCTTTTCCAGTAAGACACCAAAGCACCTACACTTGTGCAACTATCCATTCAACACACCTTATTCCATCTGTTACAAATGCTGATTTCACTGTAAAGTATGGATTTGGTCCTCTGTACTTTTCTGACTTACAGACAGTAAAGTTATTATTTTAAAATTCTAAATTATTATAAAAGAGCATTAATGTAGAAGACTTTCACATGAATGAAAATTACCTCCAAGCCACCACAGACCTGAGAACACAACCCAGTGGCAAAAAGAAGCATGGAAAGGGGTGTCAGGAGATGCTTTGCTGCCAGAAAGGGGGTGCCAGGGGACAGGACTGGCTATCAGGAACACTTACTTAAGGAGTAAAACTGTGAGAAAACTGGCTGGATAGTCAGTGAGATGATTTTAAAAAATCTTTGCAGGAAAAGGAGACTTGGGGCTGAGATGCAGACCCTAAGTTTTTGAAAAATTTGAACTATCAACAGGAGTTGCTGCCTAATGCAATTCTAGCTCTTTTGCTATCAGTGTATAAAATTATTGCTAAGCATATTTTTGAAATGTCTTGAATTGTTTAGTGCTATGAATAAGTCTGGTTTTAGAGAAAGAGAACTACATGGCATGCCAGAGATAAATACAGGTTTTACCTATTGACTTGTCTCTTTAAAGAGAGAGGAAGAGAGCAGGTGGAGGGGGGAAAACCTAAAGGAAGAAAAACTTGAAAGTAGACGACATGAAATATTGTTTCCTTGGAAACAAAAGGAAGATTACATCACAGGGTTCAAGCCTATAAATAGAAACCTAGCAGTGCAGATACAGAAGAAGCTCTTGTTCCTAGAGAGAAAATGTAGAAATGAAGATGACCTCCCTTTAGACACTGCTGTCACAATGCAGTCAGCACAACCCAATCGTGAGGACCAGCAGTAAATTTAGCTGATGGTACATGACAGTCTTCTTTCAATTAGCTGCAGCAGTCAGCTCAGGGAACTGGTTCAGCTGGTGAGAAGAGGTACAATTTCTAGGCTGCTATAAATACCATCAGTGTCTCCAGAGCCCTGCTATGCTGCTGTGGCAGAAATTACTAAAAGTCTTCAGCCTGAACTCTAAATCCTTTGGGCAGCCATGACAGGACAGTGAAAACATCAAGTCTGAATTAATGTTTGTAAGAAACAACCTGGGCAAAGCATCAGGCCTTTGGAGAAGATGAGCTGCGACTCACAGGAGTGACTCGGGGGTTCTGTCCTCCTGTGGTCCGCACTGTGCCCTGCCCCCCTCTCCTGTCTCTCTTTTGCTCCTGCTGCATTTGTGTGTCTGTCATTTCTGTGCTGAGCGAGGGCCGTGGGGGTGAGCAGGAGCACCTGAGGAGGCTCTGGAGGCAGGCACAGAGGGGTGGCTCAGCACACACTGGGTGTCTGCCCCTGCTGCGAGCTCGTGGGCTCAGCGGTGTTGGGGGACAAGCTCTTGTATCCTGCTAGGGTGGAGTGTGATTGCAAGTGCTTTCTGTTTCTGTTTCCTGATGCTATGGAATATTTATCCCATTAGTTACTAAACCAAATTGCGATGTTTTCATTGTTACTGATGAGTTCCTTTGGACCATGCAGTGGTTCATCTTACAATCTTTACTTCTTAGTGACGTGAAACTTTCTCTCTGCTTTTGCAGTTGAACACTCATGCAAGTCTGTATAAACAACACTGCTAAAAGGATAGCTCCAAAATTGGGCAATTCATGCATCTTATGGGCTAATGTAGCTAAATCTGCGTTCGGAAGACTAAAGCCTTGAATAAATCATCTTATCCTACAGTCTTTCCATATGTTTAAAAAAAAAAAAATTGATTGGCTATGGCTCTGTTAGGAAACAATCCCCTTCAAACTGAAACACGGATTTGTTCCATCAGTTTGTATGTGATAACACAGGGCTTGGTCAAATTTCCACTTTCTGGTGGGAATCATCTTGGTTTCAGCAGGGAACTTAGTGTGACCAATAGCTCACAGAGAATTGCTCCTTCCCAGAGCTGACAAAGCAGGGACTGGAGGCACTGGTAAATGAAAAGATTTCTTATGTGTCCCAATGTCACAGATGTTGATGATGCTGTAATATATATGTGTGTATACATCCTTCCCTGGCACTGCTCATTATAAGGCATAGCCAAATCAATGAAACAGCATATGCTCCCAGCTGCTTTAGCCCTAGGACATGGTGTGCCAGGTGGCAGGACTCTACTCTTGTAGCTTTTTTTCCATGTCTTGTAACATGGTACATACTCCTAAATCTACCAGAGAATCTCAGCTTTCCTTGACAGGGAAGTGGAGGTGGAATCTAAGTTTATTGTCCTTGTCAAGAAAATAATGAAAACAATGAACTTAAAGACAAATAATAAAATCCCATGCTTTTTAAAGACATTCTCACAATGGGAAGGGGTGCATATGTGTGTGATACAAGAGTTCTAAACATCTGGGGCTGGCAGAAATACAGTTCTTGTTTAGGTAGGTACAGGGGTCATTTGCATGTGTCTGAGTCTAGCTATGATTCTGGATCCAAGACTGCTATTACCATAATAAATTTTTAAGAACCCAGAGCTGTAAATGTCTAGTGCTAAGGGAAATCTGGATAGAATTTGAACCTTGTAGTTTGTGTCACCCTTCAGTTTAAACTTGTTGTTTTAATTTCAAAGAATTGTAAAGGATTTGGCATACTTCTTTTCATGAGAAGAGTGGTTTGAGTGGGGAGGGGATGCTGATATGATGGCGCTTTCTTTGACATGCTTGGGTTTGCTGTTGTAATCTCTCATCTCTGAATCACTGTGCCTGCACAGTTTGCTTTTTTCTTTTCAAAATATAAGTTCTACATTGTAAGTTGATATTCTGTGGTGCAATGTTCTGCCAGTATAATCACAGAGTTCTTCAAGTGCTCTTCCAATACATTGCATGGGAAAATGACTGGAATATGTAGATTTTTTTAGGATTTTTTTCCAAGTAGCCCAAAGCTATTTTCTTTATTTTTTAGCAGACCAGTACCTTTATTGGCAGGCAAACATTTCTGAGCATTGGGATGACTGGGTGACCAGCCTGAGAAAGATATGTTAGTACTTGTCTGTTAAAATGCTTTTGGATGGCTGTCCAGTCATTCTGCTATGGCACTCGTACGTGACATCTGACCAAAAGGAAGCAGCATAGCAGAGATGTTGTGAAGTTGACATATGAAGCAGGCTGGTGTGAAGCAGGATGGATTAGAAACTGGAGGACTTGCTGGAGGTTAATAGTGATGGTAAAACCAGCATGTAACCCCATGGAGGTGTAACAGAATATAAACTAATTATTTTTTTTCTTCCAAAAAATTGACAGTAGGAAAAGACACCAGGCGAATTGAAGAATGGTGTGAATTGACAGAAAACAATTTTGGTTGTAAACATCTAAATACTCCTTTGTGTTACGGACTTCTCCCAAGCACTCCCTACCTCCCTGAAGAGCCACATCCTGCTATTCTGCCTGATCAGATGAGCTGTTTAAATTAAAAGCATTCTGAGACTAACATGCATGCCAGAACTGTTTTCCTTGGTACAGTTTTCATTTCTTATTATATTATGTCTCCTTTGATTAATTCAAATATGTAGGAAATGAAAAAGATGGTCACTGATTTTTAATCAGTTGTGTATTCTAGTCAGGCATCAGCTAATTACACGCGGACAATTAGCAGCTGCATCTGAGAAATGTGTTCCTTAGCCTTCACCTGTGCAGGGAGTGCAAAGTTGGGTCTTACCTAGGACAAGTGAGGAGGAGAGCAGTCTCCCCTGGCCTGTGACAGTATTTGGTCCCAGGATCTGGGATGCAGCCTCTCCCTGCAGCCAAGTGCTGCCTGGCTGAAGAGGGGGGGTCTTCACCAGTGTAGACTTTCCTTCTACAAAACCCTTGGCTAGGGAACATCTTCTGTTTATAATTTCTTTAAATCATCTTATTGCTGGCCATTATAGAAATGTTCTTTGCATGGGTGACCTAGCCAATTCAGGTGTACTGGTACATCCAAGCATGGCCATAGCTACAAAAATTGTGCAGCTTCTTGATAGTTACACATACACAGAGGATTGGAAATGCAAGTCAATGAATAGAACAAAAAAGTAAATTTAATTCTCCAAATATTCTTAGTTTGAATAGTCTCTGATAAATTTTTTTTCCCTCTAGTGAGAATAGCAAAGAAAATTGTCTTTGAGTCCAGCCCTGGGATCCTGCTGTGTCTCTCTTGTGAATGAGCAATGAAAAGTGCCATTCATGGCTGAATGATTATTTTTCCTCTTCAGTGGAGTGTAGGGGGAGAAACACTCCAAAATCCAAGTCTTCTATGAGTCCAGAAGACTAAAAGCATCAGGAAACCTCTGGAGGGAAGTAAAAAGTTATGAATGGAGAATAAAATACCGATGCAGAGCAAAAGGGCTGTTGTGTATAAAGAGCAGATGGGAAAATGTTGAGTTTCAAGTTTAAAAGACAAGGATCTGAATCTCATTCAGCTGAGCAGGGGAAGTGGTTTGGGTTTCCTTTCCTTGGAGGTTGGCTCCATTTGATGAATTGTCGAGATGTGCTGTAAATGTTTAAGATTTATAGGAGAGGCTCCAAGTAATACTAATGAATAGCTAAAAATAGATATGATAGGAAAATATAAACTGACAAACAGATCACCCAGCACAACAATAACTTCATAATCATGCAACTGTTGCCAACCAAAGATGGGAGACATGGCTTGAAAATGAGCTTTTGTTTTTCACATCTGAAAGTTAAAGGAGTCGGAGTAGAAACAGATGTTCTTGAAAACAATGTGTCAGAATAACTCCAGTAACAGCCAACTGTCGCCAGAGCTGAGCAAATAATTCCTTGCTTACTCTTAACTGGCTGATGGTTTTCCAATGGTGGGTGGGGTTTCTGTAAATAACTGATTTATTTATTTATTTAAGCAACCTAAATGATGTTGATGCAAAAATTTGCAGTGTCTCACTTATTACAGTTCTGTGCTTCTTGGGAATTTTTGTTGAAGAGCTGTTGATCTTCCAAAAGCAATCTTAAGGGCTTTGATGGATCATTTTGGTTGTAAATGTTTGTGAATATTTCATTCTTGATTTTTAATATTAGATTAATTTATGAGTTATAATTGTTATTGAATTAGGAGGAATTAGATGCTTTGTTTTCATAGAAAATGGTTTGTAGAACAGCAACTGTCAAAAGTGTTTTACACTAGAAATAACTACACTAGATCTTATCCACTGCAACAGCAGAATTATTGAGCTTTCATTTTCATTGTCTGCCTGCTGAACACCTACAGAAGTGAAACACTCAACTCAACAGCTGATGTGTGCATAGACAGAAGCATCAAAGATCCTTTGTGCTGCTGTGAACTTGGTCTGTGCTGGATGTCTACATAATGTGCTGGAAGATCTTTGTGGTCATTGAGGATGACTAGCAACAAGCAGGACCAGTTTGCAGCAATTGGGGGACCCTATTCCTTGACAAGCAATATTTTGTGTGAGGGGAGGTTCTGCCCACATCTTAAGCAACAGACAGATCAGAAGTGTGAGCTGAATACAAGTCTTGCTTTTGAATTTAATGTTTAAGAAATGATGTTTTTATCAGCTGACTGGACTTGTGTGTGCAGATTTTCTATTTGTACTATTGTGAAAATATTTTTATTTGCAATGGTATTTCCATTGGGAGATGCCTTTGTCTTCAGAGTAACTTCCCTAAAACAGTTTCAAAAGTTAATCTGTGGAGAATACTGCATCTTGTTTTGCAGTATTCACATGCCCCTTTACAAAGTAAAGTAAAAGATGTTATTCCTTTTCGGGTACTATTATCACCCTCAGGTGCCGCCACCTTATTGTCAGAAATGTGGGCAGAGCTCAAAGGTTTGGGGAAGTTGTCATGGACTTTAATTTAGTAATCAAATGAGAAAATTCTAGATAAGACATGATATGGTAACATCACAGAAGCTGCTCTGTGGCAGGGTGGAGAATAGCTACTGGCAGAGGAGGAAGAAAAAGGACAATCTTTTAGAGAATGAGGCAGGGAAAAGAAAAGTTTAATTGAACAGCTGGGGTTGTTGAGCATCAAGATGACAGAAGGATGTTATGGAGGCAGAAACAGGCAGAGGAGAGACAAAGCCAAATCCTCAGCTAACATTGCTGGGTATTTTTAGGAGTGCTTCCTGAGAGTGCTTTCTGTATACAAACAGTTGAGGTTCCAGGAGGCAGTGGTGAGGGCGAGCAGTGTAACTCAATGATACTTGTACTGCAAATAGTACATTGCAAAGAGCAAACTGTTTGACTTTATTAAACTGCAGCCTCCTGCAACAGATCAAGGGTCTAGTTTCTAAGCAAAATAATTGTAGCCTAAAGAAAACTTAAATGTTGGAAGTCCCATAGGCCCTAGATTCCTGTTTGACTTGGCTTCAGGAGCTGCACATACTGTTTGAATCTTAGAAGTAAATTTGCAAAGCACAAGCTGTTTTGAAGCCTCTTTCCACAGTAACACATAGCCTTGTTATCAGAAAAATACAGGACAAAAGACAATGGGAGGAGGATCAAGTCTGACAAGTGGGCTTGACAGTGCTTTGCAACTCTGGTGGGGCTAGCAGGAGCTGGGCAGATCTGGTGTAGGCATCAGGGTAATGCAGGGGAATGTCACCTGCTGGGCTTGCTGAGCAGTGCCAAGGTTAAAGTGGAATCGGAGCCATGGGCTAACTCGGAACAGGGCAGTGTAATGCAGAACTGGGGTCTGCCCGACACTGCTTCCCTCCACCCTTGTTTGCAGCCATGGAGGGTTATTTAGGGTGCTGTACCTGAAGAGTGGTCCTGTGTGTGCTGCAAGCAAAAGCTATGGATGAAGATGTTCCCATAGGAGAGCCATCCTTGCTGCAGCAACTCCAAAGCTACCTGTGCAAGGAGGAATGAATCAATGCACCTGCGAGAAAAAGGCTGACACTCTTAGCTGTTGCCACTACACGTGGTGAGTACCTGGACAATATCTTGGCTGGCATTTCTGTCAATGAGAAACCTGTTCTTGGCACCATCTCTTTGCATGAAACTTGTTGAAAATTTCTGTTCTCTCTTCCCTTTGCTCCTTGTACAGCAGATTTATGGTCTCATTTTCCTTTCACAAATAAAACCCTAAGCGCAAATCCAAAGGATAAATAACACAGTGCAGACATGCCCATGGCAATATTCTCTGTATCACTGCAGGAAGTCTGAGAGGAAAAGCTAGTGAAGGCAAGATACCTCATGTGAGAAAACTCCTCTCACGCTTTTGTGCCAGTTCTGGAGGTTGGAGAGCAATCCCCTTGTGTTTTTCCCCAAACATCCTGCTGCAGCTCAGGCAAACTTCAGGTGTCTTGTCTGCAAAAGGAAACTAAGGCACCCATCCTTCCTGTTAGTGTTTTTGTGAGGGAGGCATACCATCTCCACCACAGTGCTCAAGGTTTCTCCTTCATAAGAACAGAATGGACAGGTGTTCATAAATAAACCTGAACATTTGCTCTGCACCAGGTAAGAGTGTTCACAGAAATGGTAGCAGTGTCACTGCCACTCCTCCCATTAACATCTCTGCTGTTCGGATTGCTTCCACCCTGCCTGTGGCCTCAACTGATGTGGCTTGGGCAGGAAATGTTTAACCAGGGCACTGAGCAAGTGCCACAGAGGCACCAAACCTGCAGGGCTGAGTGGGGTTCCGTTCAGCTGATTTGGCAACACTGAAATGGACAGCTGCAGCCAGGACTAAACACCTCGTGTTAGCAAGGGTGGCTGTGGGAGAAGGAAGTTATTCCTCATTTCTCAGGCTGAGCTGGTGGTTTACAACTCTGGATCTTGAAATTATACCACAAGATGCACCTGGAACCACCCTCAATATTGTTTTCATTCTGCCTTGATTTCAGCGGAAATTTTAAGAGGCCTTTGTTTAACTAAGCACAGAGGCAATAAACCTCAGTGTGCAGGCCATGTGGGTCAGAGGTTAGGACTCAACTGTCATCAATATGGACCCTGCCCCTGTGTCCCTGCCAGGCCACTCCGTGGTGCTGAAGCCCTCACAGAGAGGGGAGCTAATTGTCAGCTCAGGAACCTTGTCTCCTAAAGGGTGGAGAACCTGGAAGAAGATGGGGGACCTGCCTCTCACTGTCTATACTTCACAGCAAGGCAATGCACTCAGAATAGCTCAGGCATGTCTAAAAAATGATTTTTTTGTTCTGGGATTGGATTATTCTCTTTGGGTCTTTTTGAGTTTTTTGGACCTCTTGTTTTTATTTTTTAGTTGGGGTTTTTCCCATGTTGAAGAGGAAACTTCTACTATACACCTGTAATGGTGACAAGAGCCAGAAGCCCTGCTCTGCCAGTGCCCTAGCTTACCTGGCACATGGCAATCTCCAGATAGATGTACTGATCCCAGCTGCAAGTCATGGATGGCAGGGAAATCTATGGCCTGCCCTGGCTGGCTAAAATAGTCACACAATGGCCAACTGGCCTCAGCTGGGAAAACTTCAGGCTCAGTCAATCTCATAAGTTGTTCACTATAAGTTCTGCCTGGAACCACATATGTTTCCAGATGTGCAATGCACTGGAAATTATGACCTGCCCTGATGGGCTCAATGCATGGAGATTTTGGACTGTTGTGTTTCATACACCCCTTGTGCTTTAATATACGGATTGGCATGGGTTGAGTTACAGAGGCTTGAAGGGAGTGGCTAGTAAGGCAACTGAAAATAGCACTCACAAAACAACTTCAGCATGGTCTGCAATAAAAAAGAATCCCCAGACAGACCAATGTGGAAGAGACCCAAGTGCCAGGAGTGGTTCAGTCACCATGCTTACTGAAATCTAATCTCCTTGCCGTGGCAGGCAATAAGAGGTCTGTGAAAACTATAACCTGATTTTTTCCATCATTAGCTATGACCTCGCTTCTGACTGCTTACTCCAGTCTCAAAGGATGGGACCCTTTCTGGAGGAAAACCTGTGCCTCTGTTCCCTGAGAGGAAATTAGTCTGTAGCATTGCTATGCTTTGCTTAATATGTTTATGAAGGTGGAAATACCACCTGAATTTCTCTATAGATTCTGCAGGGAAATCATGTTTCCATATTGCATTATGAGAAATGCAGCGAAGGTGTGCTATGCTCAGTTAATATTTTTAATGTATGGAGGTAAAAGAAACTTCAGAAGAAGTATATGCTTCCCTCTTTCTATTCAACATCCATGGTGCTATAAATACAAACTGCAGGGTACTTTCAGAACTGAGAGACTTTAAGACTTCTCGAGGGAAAACATCACACCAAATTAATCTGCCGTCAAGTGGAAATTCTATATTGTTTGCATTTGCCAATGTTCTGTATGTGGCTGTAATTGCACTGAAGCAAATATCTGCTTCGAGTTCTTCACAAGATTAAATGTGGCCAATTGGGCGTAAAAGAGTAATTGAAATGCAGAGCTGCTGCTTTGGATTTGTTAGAGGCATTGCTCATTTTTGTTCTGACATGATGACACTAGGTTCTGACTTTCCATTAAAACAGGGAAATCTGGGGAATGCGATTTCAAGCGTCAGGTTGCAAGCAAAGAGGAGGACATTTGTCTGGCACTGCACTGCCCTGCAGTGTGCCAGTGGGCAGTGTGCCCTGGGCGTGCTCCTAGCTCCATGCGTGCAAGGGGACATCTTCCTCTCTCTGACCAGCAGAGAGGCTGTCAACAGCTGGGCCCCAGGGTGCAGCGTCTGCTTCAGAGCTCGAGCTGGCTCCTGAGGATTTCATGGTCCTTAAGTTCTGAGTATTTGCCATAGATTTGAAGCAAAAAGGACTTGTGAAGGTCCAGCAAGAGCCTCCGTGGCTTGTAGCAGAGGGAGCCCATGGTCTGAATTGGATCCTGACTAGTGTCACCACATCAGACCAAAGGACCATGTCAGCTTGCAAAACCTGCGGTCTCACCCTAAGCCAGCTGGATGTGAAATGTTAAAGATTTGCTTAAAAGCCTTATGCTTTCCTTTTATTTTATTAGTTTAGTCATTTTCCCTCTTGCCAAATAAATGCAATTATAAGCAAGTAAAAAGTATTTTTTCAAGTTGACTGTGCTGACTTTTAATTCTACATGAAAACCCAACTGCTCCCTGTGCCCTGCCCAACAGGTAGTTAAATAAACAGGCCCAGGTGAGCAAAACTGCCAGTTTGATTCCTTGTTTATTCCATTTTCTTTCCAATTAGTGTGCTTATGCAAAAAATACATGCCTGACAGTTCCTAATAGTTTGCTCATGCTCAACCTTTCCCCAGCGTTTCTCCGTGCAGCTACAGAGCAGTCCTGACAGCATCCTTGCGCTCTTCAGTGAGGGCAGCATCTCTTGGGCTGGTGCCAGGAGACAGCCTCTTCCGGGCACTAGCAGGCCTCTGCTCCTCTGCCTGTGCCCCTTCCTAACCGGAGGTCCAAGTCCCGAAGCTGCTGGAGGAAGCCGGAGTTGGGGCAGATCCCTCTGTGGGAGCGCACAGTCTGAATGGCGGTGGCGAGGGACATACCTTCACAGATCATTAAGAAAGCGAGGACAAGAGTTGCAGACCGACTGATTCCCATTGCACAGTGAACCAGTACTTTGCCTAGAAAAAGGAGAGAGATTTGCAATTATGCCAGCAGGCCTCATGGTGGGGGTTACTGTGCTGGAGCAGAGATGGAAGCTGGTACTGGGGATGCGCAAGCAGGTGTGTACAGCCCTGCAGAGCAGCCCTGGTGCAGTTCCCCTGGTTGGGGAACATGGGGTTTTTACTGGCTGGGGAGAGAAAATTGGTGATTGTGTTCCAGGATCCATGGTTGCTCGTTTGAGCTTAGCTGTCAGCCTGACAGCACACCCTTATCCCTCCTGTCCAGCCTGCCATCCGTTGTGTCCCTGCTTGCTCATGTGTAGTTTTGGGAGTGATGTACTTGCTGCCAAAGTTTCAAGATTTCACGCTTGATGGCCGTGCTGTGGGAAGCAGCCTTGGCAGGTTGCTTACTACTAGAGGGCTTGGAAGCTTGGGATTTTGGAAGTGCAATGCTCAGGAATGCTCACTGCTGTTACAGCAACACTCCTGGTTTTCCACAAACTCTTCTTTCTTCTTGCTTACGGCAGTAATGCTTTCTGAGGGTGCTGACTGCTGCCCAGGCTTTCTTGCAAGTGTGTGAAGAAAATGGGATTTATCATTAAGAACAGCTCTTTGTATATGGCATTTGCACCAGCTCACTTATGCATTTTTATTTCTATAGCCTGCCCGATACTAATCACTGTCCTTCCCTAATGCCTCCATTTTCCCCTGTTTATTAAGTGACCAGTAGGAAGACAATTTATGAAATGTTTTTCGTTTTCCAGAGATTTCAGTGCAAGGTGTACATCTTCATTAGGAGTTCATTAAGAGTAACGTCATGAGTCCTTCCCCTGTTTCCATAAGCGAGCCTCAGGGAACACCTCCCAGGGATCCAGCACAGTAACTCTCTTCTTCCCTCTACTCTGCTTTTGGTTTTCCTGCTGTGACCATGAATGGAAGCAGCCTAAGAAGCTCAATTCTGTATTGCAATTGCCTCCTAGGTTTCTAATGTGTGACTTTGACCCATTGGAAAGAGATGAATATTTTTTTACATGGTCTTATTTGAAATGAAAGAAAATTTTTTAATTAAAAGAAAATTTTGCTCTTGGATGGAAGAATTTAAGTTTGTGGTCCTTTCCCTCTAGATATAAACAAAGATCTCATTCCAAAACCTGAAAATGTGCATCCTGTAAATATTGTAAAATGCTTCAACTTTCACAAACATGGTAAGATAAATAAGAAATTTTAAATTGAGAGTGAAACTCAATTGTTGTATAACTGTTCTGCTCAATTATAACCATGCCTGAACATGTTCAAGCTCCCTTGTCCTTTGCTGCAATCAGATCTATTTTTCTCACAGAGACTGTGGCCCAGCAACTCAGCATTAGTAGAGTAACAAGTGATTAGAAGCAGATCTGAACTTCTAACTACCAAATGGACAGCCTCCCACTAAGGCAGCTGAAGAAAATGTCTTTTTAGCATGGAAATTTCTGAACAGTTCTTCACTGGAAATCTTCACAAGTTTGAAACAAAGTATTTTCTACTTTTTAAAAATTTTATCTTTTTTTAGACTATCACATATGTGGTCTCTTGTTGATTCATTGTATAGCTGTACAAAATGCAATTCAGTGGCAGTACAATTTATATCCAGAAAAGATGAAAAATCAGCGATGACAATCCCATGTTACTTTTTTCCTCTGGATATGAAATAGACTATCTCAGATGTTGCTTCTCTGCAAAATGTGAGGAGGGGTAGAAAGAACAGACAGCTTTTCAGGGCGAGTTCCTCGTCTTGTTTGTGCTTACAGCATCTTAATCTCTCTATTACTAGGGAGCAAGACAAAAATATCTTTGTTGGATGATGAGCCTAGATCCAGACAAAACCCTCAGACTGATTGCCCCCATCTCCCTAGGTGTTAATTCTGGGTACTTTGTGCACAGCTTTTAATCTTAAATCCCATTTTGTTTATGACAGAGTATTTATTTAGCAACCATTCTAGTTCTGACTAATGATGATGGCATAGCCACATGCTCAGAGAGGGTGAGCATGTGTTGTGAAAACCTGCTCTGGCCAGCAGGTTGAGAGAAGTGTTGAATTCCACAATGTATGTGACACAGCCACCTCTCATTATCCTGGCATGAGAAATCCGAGCGCAGCCCTAAAGATAGACATGTCTTCAGTAGAAATAAAGGGACAAATATAGTCTCCAAGGAAGTGGCAAAAACAGCTCTGGTGACAGCAGACTTGGACCAAGCATCAAAACCTTTGGGGGAAGAGATTTTCCAATGTAAGGCCAGTTTTGCAGAATTTCTATTTCTGTTTTCTCATCCAGATACAGTTTCATAGAATTTACTGAGATACTGATGCCCTTATTCAAGTTAAATTGCATCTATCTGTCAATTCCATTAACTTCACGAAAATTCTTGGAAGTAAAGTCCTGCTTTTTATGGGCATATGGAGAAATATTTTGCACCCCTGCTAAAAGATAATGCTAATTTGAATTTCCATCAGACTTCTTATTCAATGTGCTGCACTTCCATTAGCCTTCCCACCAACCTTGTAGGGTATGTATGCTGTATTATCTTCCCCAGAGGAGGCACATGGGATCCAAATAACCCTGGTCTGAGATTTTCAGAGGAGCAGAAAGGAATCAGGAGCACAATTTCACTTTGAAAAATACTGCAAACAGGGCTAGGCCAAAAGATTTTTGAAAAATCTTTGCTTCAGTAGTTTGCAGGAGGTCTAACTGCAATGTGTTGGCAGGAATAGGAAATCCAGACATTCACCCAAAATGTGCACCCCAAATAACAGAAGCCAAGAAACAAAATGTTGTGAAAAATTTTCTTGGCATCAGAACCACTCTTTTTCTTTTTTTTTTTTTTTTGTCTTTTTCTGAAAACTTTTGAGCTACCAGCATTCTCCAACTAAAAGAATAAGAATTTATGGTTTGAACTGCATCATAAGGGAGAAAAACAAACAAGAAAAAAACAGAAAGAACTGGCCTTGATGTTACATTTGATTTTGTATCACTGTATATTTTGAAATTAAATCTAAATTTGTGCATAAACTGGATGGGGGACAGGAGACTTGATGTTCTGAATCTAACTTTTGTAAAATTGTTTGAGTCCTTCTCCCCCACCTGTATGAAGACTTCTGCCTTTGAAAATGCTCTGCCCCACTAGCAGTCTTAAACTGAATACCAAACTAAGTACAGGTATAAATGCTGCAGTTAAATATTGCCTGTTGTGTTTTTGTTGGAGGCACAGAAAGCAGAATAAATGTCAGGCTCCTGCTTGTACAGGTTGACTCTCTATTGTTTTGTATCTGTGTCTGAGAGAAGACTGTGTCCAAAAAGAATACATTGAATTTTCTTCCCTGTTTCGCTGGCTTATCTGCACTTCAGAAGAGTCCTCTTCTATCAGCAAAGAGCTTTAGAAGGTGTCTCAGCAAAAACCTGGACAAGCCCCAAGTATTGACCTTGGTCCTAATCTGCATGGCTCTCTAATCACTTGTTCCCATGAGGATGTAGGTATATTATCTCTTTTACAAGTGCAATATGTATTCCAACATTGTTAACCTCTGTGCATAGTGAAACAAGGGCTATGATAAATGCTGGTACACTGACAATAAAATGACTTGTTTGTTGCAGATAAATCAGTCATATGAAATGATTTAATTAATGTAAAATTGCTCTAATGAAAGCAGATTTGAATTTACTATGTGATTATTTTTAGCAAACAAATTGAATGTTAAACTTGAGTAAGGAAACAAAAGCTGTGTTGCTATTTGGTTCTGTTTACAGGGTCAGACCCTCGTCTCTTAGCAGTGGCTGCAAATGGGTGAAGTGACACTCTGAACCCCTGGTGACATGCTGCATGTGACCAGCGCCTGAGGCACGTCTGCTCTGTGGGCTGACTGCAGTGGGCGATTCCAGCCATTCCACAGCCCCCCGCGGGATGCAGCTGAGATGTCCCAGCACTCAGGCTCAGATTCCTGGGTGCCTACTGGAGCACAGCCACGGAGAGAATGTTCACAGAGCTCCCCTGTCGTGTGGTAGGCAAGGAGGTTATAACCACATCTCCTGCACCACAGAATCCGTGCCATGAGCTGTCATCTTCCAACTCTGTCTTTCCCGCCCCCATTTGATTTAACATACAGTGCAAAAAAAAGCCGGACTGGTCCCACATTAGGGGACCGTGTTGCAACCTCCTCTCTGAGCATGAAACAGGATCCCTTAGGAATAATGGGATTAACTGAGGAGAAGTAGGGGCACTTAGCTTCTGGCATTATTAAATCTTGCAATCCTTATTTGAAATTTTGCACCACACGTCTCAAGCTACTTTTTGCAGAGGCAGACAATAACTGTCATCTGTCTGGGATTTGTGCAGAACAATAACACTTGGTTTTTAACAGCAGATTATGGATATTCTATCCAGCTCATGCCTGCTGTAACTCTACTAACATCAAAGGGTTTGCACTAGGGATAAAGTTTGCACATTCAACTTTGTTGGCCAAACTCAAGTTAGGAAATTCAATGTTGTTGAACAAGATCAGTCATTAAAACACGTAATAACTTATTGTCCTTTTGCTAATCATCATTAAATGAGCTAAATGTCCTAAACTAGCCCTTGCTTTCTTGCAGGATGGATTCAATTTGGCTTAAGATGAGGTTCCAGATCTGTCACCCATAGTCAACGTCCCAGCTGCCCTCACTCCATTGGATCCAGCTGAAGTATTCTGCTCAGCAGGAGAGCTCAGCTGGGCTAATGGGCCCTAGGGGCTTGTTCCACTATTTTCTCATCTCCTCTTAGGTTTTAGCCAGGTGCAGAATCCACTGCCTATTTCCTGATTAATCCAGTATCTGTTTTGTCACAGCTGAAAATAGCAAGAAGCCTACGGAGAGCTTTAAATAGTGGCAAGTCAGAGCAGGTAAGAGCTGTCATCTGCTGCAGAGTGGGAGGTCAGACTGATGTATGTAATGCACCTACAGTGAAGTCAAGCAAGAAGACCCTTTTCTCCAAAGTTAAGCTGCTTTCATAACTCCCACCAACAAGAAGGTGACAGGAGAGGGAGCCTAGCTTTTCATTTTCTTTACTGAAGTGGAGGAAGGGAAATGGCTTTGAGAGAGTCTGCCATTTCAAGCTTTTAATGGGTGGTTTTTAACCTGCCTGTTTTAAACATGTTCAGAGGTCAATATAAGGCAAAGCTCTCTACTTAGGAATCTTTCTCTCAGCACAGTCTTAGTTTAATGGTTTTCATGACATGCTTTCATCAAGTTCTCTTTCCCTCCTCCTTCTGTTAGACTTCACAAAACCCTGCTGATTTACTTTAGGTTTAGCTGCACTCCAGAGAAATGCAAATTGCACAGGTGGCCATGCAAAGGGTCAAGATTGATATTCAAGGTGTTGTCCTTTGAGCTTGAGCATGAGGGAGAAGGCTAGTACTTTCTCAACTCCATGTTTTTCCTTGTAGGAAAGGGGACAGATTGTGCATCTGTTCTCTCTTGTCTGAGCCTTCCCAAACAACTCTGTTACATGGGCAAAGAAACTGCTGGGCTGTGCTGAAGGAAAGGCAGTCAAGGAAGCAGGGATCATAAAATAATGCTGATGTGGCATGGCTGCAATAGTAGTGCATGTATTGTCTAATTTCTGCAACAAAGACCATGAAGGAAGTCAAGGTGCGATGCAGTCATTGACCACTGTGACAGGAACAGCTCCCAAGTAGGAGCAAGTCTCTGCTTCCTTTTGCTCACGCTCTGCACCTGAGTTTTAAGAAACTGCCTTAAAAACAAACTCCTTACATCACCAAAGATAATATTCTGTTCAGCTAAGGTAGAAATCTGGAGTAAATCTGTCTATGCTGTTTTCTGGACTTGTGGTGTAAAGCACAGATTTCTTTTTCAAGCATGATGGAAATAACAGTTCTTATCTAATTCTAATGAGTACTTGATTCTTAGTTTTAAATACGTTCGTGCCTCATACAGTCTTAACTTTGACTTGTCCTCTTACATAAAAAAGGATAATATATTTCTGTTAAAGAAAAAAACTGATGTTGAATTTGCTTGTAACAGTTAAGCAGCAGTCTTAAATGACTTCTCAACCAAGCAGTAGTACCTTGTTACATCCTGTATTTAATATGGGTAGGCCTCTTGTCACCTGCTATATTTTTTTTGTTACTCAATTTCACTGCTTATAATAAACACTAATTTTTTTTTTTCTTCTTCTAAATGATGTGAGTAACAATCCCCTCCCTGTCTCACCCCTGCACAGGTCATGGGTATTTAGCTGCTAAATTTCTGTACCTCAGGAAATTATGCTTCCAGAACATCTTGTTTATATATTTTCTAAACTGTTGCGCTTTCCTCAAAATGATGAATGTCAGCAACAGCTGGACAGTGTATGATTAAATTTCACCTTGTCTCCATTCCCAGAACTCTACTTCCATATGGAGTTCAGTAAAGCAGTGCTAAAAGCATGGGAGCAGGGACAAATATGCCTTGAGCTGTAACTTGTTCTGCATTCATAACTCAGTATTTCGGCATGCATTTTGCAAAGCACTAGTTTTGTTTGCTATTATGGCTTCTACAATTCATCTGCTGTTTTCTGTCTTCTGTCAATTGATTTGGAACTCTGCTTTTACACACACATGAACAGATTTTGGATCTTACCTTTCTCTGGAGCACTGCCAATAATGACTTCAATTGCAAACAGCATATGCTGTAATAAAAATGGGTGAAAATCCAAATTCCCCAAATGCAGCCCTAAGTTGCACAAGGGCAAATATTTTCTAACAGAACCGAACAAGCCCTCCAAAGAGCAGGAAACGCACAGGTACCTAGCATGAAGGTACACTCTTTGCAGTTACTGTGCCTCCCCTTCCTGGCTAGCAGGGTGTGAATCAGATCTACCAATGCATACAATTAAGCTGGGTAGTTAGTATTTTAGGACACTGATTGCAATTAAAGCTCACCATGATGCAAGCAAAACAGTTTGCCGAGTGTATAAGTGTTCTCTTATTAAATCACACACTTTTCAGTAGTATCTGTACGGTTTTGTGGCACAGTGATGACTTGCTTTTGTGAAGGCTTGCCCTTAGTAGTTATGATCTCCCATTGGCCCCAAGCCCGTGGTCTTGCGCCTGGCATGCATTTAGTGAATGTGAGGATTTTGTGGGTTTTCTTCCTATTTAAAAGTTATACTTTTTCTAGCAACAGCACGACATTATTCCAGGCTGGTGATGTTGCTTGATGTCCCTTCTATAGAATTGCTTTCCAGCAAGTTCTTCCCTATTCTGTGTTTGTAGGACTTGCACAAATTGTAGCATTATAGTTGAATCTTCTTACTCAAATATGACACTTGCCCTTGTCTTTTATTTTAAATCCCATCACTAATTTGAAAAGATTAGTGATGGGAAAAGATGTGCCTCTTCCCAGGTCAGTATGTCCCTGTAGGTAATGAAGAACAATTGCTATTTTGTCTTTTGCTGATGAACAATACTAGGCATAGGGAGAACCCCTTTAAAAGCCTGTTCAGTGCATCCTTCCCTGTTTCAGGGAAACAGGAGAGCTACCACTAGGAGTTCGGGAGGCAGGTAGGATGCTACTTTGTTTAGGTATCTCCATTCTTACCCACATGCAGGTGGGTTGGTCTATGTCAAATAATATTTAATAACTTTCCCTGCTTGTCTACTATGCAGAAAATATGCAACATGCACAGATGGTCTAGTTACCTCTTGGGGAATTCAGTGCTTCTCTGATGTACCGAGCAACTGGATAGAAGTGAATGCTGAGATCAAAGTTTGGGTTGTCCTCTGCTTCTACTCCGTAGTATTCCACAGGCAAGTCGCTGTAGAACTTGGGCCCAGTGTTGATGCGAAATCTCCCGGCAGCAGCATTCACAACGTGGGAGATGCCCATGCGGCTCAGCTGGGCCTTGTCGCGAGCAACGTACCTGGAAGAAAAACGGGGAATTGTACTTGCCTGCTTCAATGCAACGCAGGGAAGAACATGGTGCTGATGGTGAGTTTGTTGTAACTGCAGGAAGTAGTAGCGGCTATTTTTCTGACAGGTTGATTTGATCAAAGTGTTCATCAGAATGCTTTGAGAGAGAAGTGACTTGTTAAGAAACTAACTCTTAGATTTCCTTCAGTTTTTTCCCAAACATAAGTTTAGATGGTTCTCACCTGATGAAAGGTGGTGGTGGAGATATTTCTGCACAAGCTAAGGGTTTTCTGATTTCAAGGACTTTCTCACCAAGTCACCTCTGCTGAGTATTTATCAGTTCAGAGGACTGATGCCATCTGGCAAAGTGAGGAGAAAATGAGCTTGATCCTGTTTTACCCAGCTTTGGCATGAGACTGCCTGAAGTACCAATGCCACAGCTCCAGTGGGCTGTTGCAGTGTGTGACTCCTGCACAAAAGCAGGAAGAGAAACCAGGATGCGGGGGATATTCTTTTTAGTCAAGATGCATTTTCTCTATGCACAGTTCAATCTTGTTCAACACTTAGACCTGTTGTGAGAGGCCCCCAGACTACTGCCTAGCTCTCTGTTTTTAAATAAAGAATGGAAGATTTGGGGGAAGAGTTGCAATAACCTTCAGCCCTTCCTGTCTCTTACAGGTCTCCCACATAAAGGTTTGGCCAGACTTCATCCACGTGCCCCGTGGGATGTGTGCGTGTGCAGAGCAGGCGCCGCAGCTCCTCCAGGGATGGTGTCCCACTGCTGCTCCCACTGTCGGGCATCCAGCTTGAGGCACTTCTTATCCTAGGCCGCCGTAAGTCCTGGCTGCACAAGGAGTCCCAGGCCATCCTGAGAGAGGAGAGAAGACATTCACCACCAGCCAGAGGTATTTCTGACAGGCTCCTTTCTTCCTCTCACCTTGTTGAAAAGTTGATTAAAACTTCAATATATTTTTAAAGATTATTTTCTTCATAGGAAATGGGGAAGTTCCTACTACTGTCTGGAATTCTAAATCCTATTAATAGCACAGTGAAAAAGCCCAGCTCTTGATATGCCAGCACGAGGCTTCTGCTTTCACTTGGAAAGAGGTAATGCTATGGAAAATGTCTTGTGTAAATATATCAAAGAGTGTAGAAACAAAGAATTAACATGGTATGCTGAGGTTTTCCTTTAACCAGGTAACTAGGGCTTCCTTACATATTCATAATCTGATTCGTCTTCCAATTTGCTCAACAAACTGATCTGGACTGAGTAGAATCAGTAATGCAAAATCTTATTCACTGGTCAGCTATTAATTGTCAGCTTCAATGGGGAACACTCTGTAAGGAGTAGTTTGTTTTCTTCCAATGGTATTTACTGGCCATACTGGTTGCCTCATTAGAAATGTTCATGCTAGAAAAATGTGGATGAGTTACAGTGATTCCAGCTGAGCAGTTATATGAGCACTGACTAATTTTTTTTAGTAAGTTGTTTTAATTTGCATTCCACTCCTCTCTGCTCCCTCCATGAACTATCCCATTTCTAGTCTTGAAGCAAGTACTTCAGTTACAAGGAGAAACACTTTTTTTAGGCCTCACTTTATCTTTGGAATTACTGTTTCCATATGGTACATTTCTTTTGAAATAGCGGTTCCTCTACAGTGTTAGCTGTAGATTTGAACTGTTGGGAGGATTTTTAAAGAGGGTAATAGAAATTACATTTTTCCCAGAGTTCTGTTCTAAGAAAATATTATACTTCTTTTCTTGTACGTTCTAAAAATGATCCAAACATCTGCATTACAGAGATAGTAGGAAGTCTGTCAACTCATGAGCCTTAAAACAGAAGCACCGGTCTTGGACATGGGTGAAGTTGTAGTCAGTGAGTCAAAGTCTTGCTCTGGCACTGCTTGAAGCATGTCTTCTACATAAATGATTTGAAGGGTGGTTTGGGGCAGAACAGTCCAGGACAGCAAACCTGAAATCTTGCATCTTTCTGCTGAACATATCTATTGTTAACAAATAGGTTGCATTTAAGTTCAAGCACCTTCGTTGACCATTTCTTTTCAAACATCAACTGTGGTGAAATGTTCTCCTAGTTTCCCACCCAGGCATTTTCCCTAGCCCTAAGTTCACATTTTGGTGTAATTTTATTTTGCATGCACAAAGACTGAGCAAGAGGATCTGAAGGCTAGCCTGCTGTGGGAGCTCATTGCACCTTCATATTAATACAGTGCCTTGCTGAAGGGCAAATGGAGCAAGTAATTCCCTGAAATATCCACAGAAAAGGATATGCCATGCACGTGGGGTGATTGGCCTTGCCACCCAGTTGCCAAGAGGAGCCCTCTGTCATTTGAGTACACCTTCTCCTGCCACCTTCATGGCACCTCTGGCCTCTTGGATACTGTAAGCTTTCACCAAGTGATGTTCCCAGAATGGTCTTGTATTGTTACAAGAGCATTGCAAAGAGCTCCACGGTGGAATGTGCTCCCCTCCCAAATGTGCATATCTCCTCCAGTGTCAGCTTTTACTGTGAAAACAAAAGCAGATGTTCTTGCCCATTTTGGATGGCTTTATGCAAGAGGAGGCATGGAGGAATTCCCTACTGGAACAGGTATTTCCCATTGATTTTGATTGCTGCTTTCACACTGGCCACCCAGTGTCCCCTGTGCCAGCTCTGCCTGGCTCCTGCTGGTGATCTTGGACACTTCTCTGATCCCACACAGGAGATCTGCAGCAGAAATGGGACTTGGATTTCCTGTGCCCTGATCACAGGGCCATCTGCCAGTTCATTAAGTATTTTCAAGAATAACAACCTCCTCCAATCCTTCCCACCTCATAATATCTGCAGCAAATGTTCCCCTTTTTTGATGTACCTAATTCCTTGCAGTGTGTCTAATGGCCACTCCAGAGCACTTCTCACTCCCTGTAAAGTTGCTTTAAACTGTTCTGGTTTCTTCTTATTCAGTACTGCCTGTTATCCTTTTCTCTTGCCCTCTCCACTTTATAAATACTTTGACTTTCCTATTACCTCAGAGGACTGAAGGCTGCTGTCAGCCTTGCTTTCCTAAGCCTCACAGGAGCTGGGCAGATAACTGTGACATACAGTGGACCTAAGGAAAAGGCCTCCTTCAAAGACTTGTTTTGTTTTGTTAGAATTGTTTCTAAAAGCAAACATAACTGCATAGGCTGGGCAAAAGGAGGTCCTGTATGCTACATGGATATTTAAAGCTGTGGAATAACAGCCTTTATAAGATGGGACTGCTTCTTCAGAATTATCCTAAGATGACTTTCAGCTTGTGCTTATAATACATGAACATTGTATTATGGACAAGGAATTTACTCCTTGAAAACACAGATGTGAGCTGCTGCTGGTGTGTACAAAACTTAGTTCATTTGCATTCTGGTCACATTTTTTTCAACTGGAGAATAGCATCAGTTTGTGTAAACTCTACATCCAATAAAAAGGAAGGACTAGAGTTCAAATTTCAAATGTGAAATAATTGCAACTAACAGGCTGCAAATGATTCAAAATCAGAGAAGCCTCAGTAGGACTATTCAAATAATATGGTGAATATTGAGTGCACTGAAAAAAAGAATAGCTTTCCACAGAAAATTTACAGACAGCAAAACAAGACAATTTTTTTTCTGAATAAATGACTACTCAGTTCTGGCATCAGTCTAACATCTTAACTCACTAAATTTATACATGCAAGTGTCATTACTGAAATGCACATGTTTAAGGAAAACAATTCTATGTAATGTGTAATGTTTTATAAGGAACATGGATAGATTAAAAAAAGCTAGTGTGAAAGGAAAATGATTATTTGTAATAATATGATGGCCATTCATCTAAAAAATATGTTTTTAATGATTCTCAGCTCACTTCCTCTATACTGACTTTTTGTAGTGGATCTGTTTCTAAGATGTGTGCTGCATGAACAAGCAATACAACTTTAAAATGCTGGTTTCTGGATGATGACATGAAACATTCCTGATCTTTGCTTTACTGGAGTTGTACTATGGTAATTATTCAATCACATAGGAGAAATTTTGCCATTATATTTATATTAATTTTGAATTGGCAAGTGCTGCAACTGTAATTGTATTTGTACTATGCAATAGAATTTCCTTAATTACAACTAGCAGGAGGATTGCAATCAGAGGCTTATTGCAAGCAGGTCATTCTGATGATGCAGAGTGACCCAGAGTATGACACAGGCTGTTTGAGCCGCCATCCCTGCCTGCCCCTGTAGCCACCTCCCTGGACTGATGTGTGTTAGTGGCTTTGCTGCAGTTGGGTGATGAGAGCAACCAGGTCAATGGTTCCTTATATATCAACTATCCTCAGAAGAAAGGAAAGTGGTTCTGTGAGAGGTCCCAGATAACATCCCCTCCATGACCAGGATTCCCATCTGCGCAGTAGGGAATGCCCCTATGGACTGCATACGCTGTGGATGCTTTGGCTGGGTTTCAGTTAATTCAGTGACTACAGCTTTATCTGTAACAGAACTGGTACTATTCAGTGCCATGCTGGGGAGAAGGCCTTTAGAGATTTTAGGTTCCTTTACAGGTGTCTCAGTCCTTGGAAACATATGCCACCTTTTACCCATTTTCTCCAATTTCACAATATTTAATTAAACAACAAAATTAAAAGTCAGTGTAATTTGACAATTTAACATTACCTTGATACAAGATCAAGCTGAGAGGATGGCATGAAGGCTGAGATGAAGCAGCAGAAAATCCTGCAGCATGATGCTGTGGTAAGTCAGGAGGAAAAAGCAACTCTTGTGTCTAGGATATTTGGTAGAAAGCCTTTACAACCTCTGCTTTAACTTGCATTTTCCAATGCCAAGATAAAGGAGGGATCTGCATATACTATAAGGATGTTAATGTGCTCATTTCAATCAAGTGTCAAAGATTTTAATCATCCCAGGGCCTATGTTGGCTTTTCTGTATGGGTAAAACTTAGTAGTTTTCTTATGACATTAGTAAAAATATTTCTGAGTCTTTAAATCCTGAGAACATAGTAGCCTCCATCCTATGTTTTCTCAAGCTGCTATGTGCTATAACCTTGCCATCCCAGTGAAGATATCAGTCTGGCTTTACTTTGAATAGACTGATTTGTGGTGGTAAAAGACTAGGCTGAAGCTCAGGGCTTGGCCAAGTAGGTCATGTCAAGTTCATGCCTATCATGTATTCAAAAGTCATAAACATTTCTCAGAAAGCCTATCCCCTGGAAAGGTCCCTCCAAGATAATATACGTTTGAGAGAGGTTTTGTGTTGCGACATCGCCACACAAATGACAAGTATTACTGTCATCATTCTTTCTTCCTTAGTGTTTAACCCAATAGTCTCACTGGAGTCATAATTTATCAACTGCTAGAAGCACTACGAGATATAGATGGTATGAATCAAACACAGCAATGACTGAGGTAGGGCTGGCTGGACTTGAAAGCTGAGACAGAGGCAGTGCCTAGGGAGGCACAAGGTATTTGAGTAGCCAACTGTTTGTAAGAAAATCTCTTCAGCAGCTGGAGGATGTAATCTGAACAGCACTTCCAAATTTAGTGGAGGCTTCCAGACCCATAAGTGTAACCCAGCTATGCATTTAGGGCAATGCACCCACTTGGTGGGACGTGGCAAAATCCATTAGGTGGACTTGCTCTCCACAGCTCACACAATGCCTATGTTGAGGAGCAGACTAAACCTCTGTACTGGACAGCTTTAAGCAGTGCAAGGCAAAAACATTTGATTTTTTTTTCCTCTCGGTATTGCATTGGTGAACGTTTTCTGTCCTAACTTTAGAGGAATTATGATGCTTCCCCACTGTCAAAGTAAAATTTTCTCTGTGTGCCCAGGGAAATCAGCAGCTACATTTTTGATACAAAGCACAACTCAAATGTAAGGAAGAATTTAATCAACCCATCCTGGTTCTCAAATATGCTGAATTTAGCACCGTTTCCACTGTTGTTATGGATTGCCAGGCCTCAGAAACCTCAAAAATGTCTAATTTTTTCATAGCACGTCTGTGTGCCAGGCTGTAGTTCTCAAACTTAATGGTCTTGACTGTTTCAGGATGTACATTAGCATGCAGGCCCCAAGGCAGGGTGGCCTTGGAGGTTTTTTTGTGACTGTAGTATAAAATATTCTCTTGTCATCAGATGGTTAGTACATTTGTATTTGCCAACCATGTGTGCAGTTCCTGACAGTGGCTAGACAGACTCACCCATCCTTTGATGTGCAGCAATGTTGTACCAAGTGTACAAAACCTGCCACTTGCTGATTTTACTAACTCTTCTGGGTCTTGAACGTATGTTTATTTTATTCTTTAGCCGTGGGAAACCAACTCTGTAGAGCAATAACCCCCACAGGAGCTTTGAGTGGGTAAGAGAAGTGAAAAATATGAGCAGCAAAATTAATTTTCCCTGATACATCCTTCCCTCACAAAATGCAAAAGCATGGGTTGCTGTACCTAGTCACATAATTGCAGTGTGAAGTGGGATCCTAACCATGTTTATGAGTCAGGACAGAGGCATGGAGAGAATCTTTGCCAGGCAGAGTACATGGAGTACTGGAGTATAACGTACATGGAGTATATGCCACACAGACACCATGGCTGATAGGTAGCACCATCACAAGGATCGCAGAGATAAGAGGTAGTTTATCCACCCCAAGCTCTTCTGTGGCTTCTTCACCACTGAAGCTTGGGTATATTTTGTTTCTGAATTGGACTTTTTGTTTACTAGTTACAAATTTTACATGCTCTTTAATAATGTGCACTGTAGCTCTTTAAAGCGGAGCATTAAACAGGCCCAGACACTGTTAACAATCTGCATGTTACGATATATTCTTTTGTGTAACTGCTTATTATAGCATCAGCTATTAGGAATTTATTACTGGTGCATTTTAGGTAATGCTTTACAGTCATTTAATTACAGCCATCCAGCAATCATTACATAAATATGCATTGAGAGCAAGAACCCCAATGTAAGGTGACCCAAAAGGCTTTTACCTGCCAAGACCAGAGTTTGGGCCCTCAGGTGGCAATGATGTCATTGCATGTGCAGGGAAACAGAGCTGTGCAGAGAGCTATGTTCCTCCCAGCACTAGGTGTTCATGAAGTCATCAGCTGGAGCAAGAGCACTGTAGAGCTCTAAGGACCCGAATTTGGCTATTGGCAAGCAAGAAGCAAGCAAAGCAAAGTCGGTTCCCTTCCAGCCCTAGGCCCAGCAAAGATGTGACTTTTGACTGTGAGCACAGTTCAGCTACAAAACTAGGCCCTCTGGAGCCCATTGGTACTTCTACTCTCAGCTGCCAACTGCATCCTTACACCCGTTAACCCAACCTGATCTGCTAGACCTGCAGACATACTTCATATGACCCAAAGACAGCAGCTGGTCCAAAATGCATCTCCCACACCTCCATGCTATTTATGACTGGAGCACCGTGCCCACATTTGAGAGTCTCTCTAGCTCCGAGCCAGGCTGCTGCTCCTACTCAAATACTATTGCTGGTGTCCTCTCCTGCAATGGACTTCAGCCATCAGGCTTCACTGTCAGTTCTGACAGCCTCTAACTCCTTCCTCCAGTCAATACTGACACTTTTCACTACTTTTTAAGAAAACAAAAATCCCAATCTATAGCATAATAGCACTAAACAGTTCTTAGACATGCTATGAGACACTCCTGATATCACTATGCTTGCACTTCAAGACAAGCTTACCTAAAATTTAGTTGTTCTGTGTTAAGGCTGGCTCTTCTTCTGGGCTCAAGAATTGTTACATCACTTTATCTCTCTTCCCTCCAGCAATAACATGCTGGGGGTGAAAACTGGTATTCTCTGAACTGGTAAACTCCATTTTTCCTCCTAAAAGCACCGTCAGAAGCTTACTGAAAAGCTGAAGGATGAAACATTTCTGAAAGACAGGCTGGCAAGTTGATGCAGGTTGCTCTAAATCAGGAGCAACATGTGCCACTTTGATTTTGTCTTGGAGCTGCCAGTCAGAACCAGCTGGGTTGTCTGGCTGACACTGGTTTTTTGGTACAACTACTCCAAAGCCCTCACCCTCCCTGAGCAACATAAATTCTAGCTGCTTTTTCATGGCTTGTAGCAATGCTTTACCAATATTTGCTGCCTGCACTTGCAGGGAGTGTGTGTTGCTCTCGTTACTGGATGATGTTAGCACATCATGACCCTGGGGAAAGGTACAAGCTTGGATTTATTCACAGATGGGCTGAAATGTGCTGAGCCTGTTCTCTGATGCAAACCTGGTGGCTTGGAGGCTCACCTTTGTGATGCTCTTCAGCCTCACACTGTCACTGTGTGGGAGACAGAGCCTGTTCCTGCTGTAGCACAAGCACATTCTCTGCTCCATCTCCATGGCTGTTTGGGCTGAAATTGCAAGTACCACACAGCCCAAGTCCCACACTCTTTCGTATACAGTCTGCTGTGTAAGGGGTGTTGATTTGGACAGCACATGTCCAGCTGAACACAATGTGAGAAAGCCAGGTGGGTTGCTGGATGTGCTGCATCAAGCTTG
>VYZP01042950.1:74568-118802 GCA_013400635.1 Hypocryptadius cinnamomeus
GATGGCACAATGCAAAGCCTTTCTCCCCTGTGACTAGCTCTGGTATGTTCTTCTATCTTACAAACAATATATTGCTTCTTTTTCTTTTTTTTTTTTTTTTCCTTGTGTCTCTTCTGTTTGAGGGTATTAGAAGTTTCACTGCTCTTTGTTCTTGTCCTGTGGTCTCTACCAGCACCACAAAGACAGCTCTATGCTACCCAACTTAGAGGAGAGAGCAGACACTTATCCCCTATACTGGCATAGCAGGAGGGCTGAGTAACCTACTAGGAAGCAAGCTGTGAAACAGCAGGAGGTAGACAGCCAAGATTCCCTGGTGTTTCTTGGGCACTGGAATGCCTTTCATACATGTTATTACAGTGATCCTGTGAGAAACAAAGCTGTTCCCACTGCACAGGTGCAGATGGTGAAGTTAAGCTTGATGAGTTTTCTATATCTCTCCCTAGGTCTGAGCTGGAGGCAGCTGAAGGGCAGAGTGCAGCCAAACACTGGTAGTGATAGCTGGACCTGAGTGAAGAGTTGCCCTCGGGTTTAATGTGGGTCAAAAGCCTTTACTCACCACTAGCAAGCAAAAGGCAGCTTACAACAGGAGGTGAGTAACCATCAAGGTTGGACTTCCATGCTCTTGGGGACAAGGATTTTGGGAATGCTTTGGCAGACGTTGACCTCAATACTCAAAAGAAAATTCAGAACATAAAATCAAACCAAGGACAACCAAGGACAAGAAACCCTTTTATCACTCTGCTCCCAATACCCTTCTTCCTGTGCTTGCAAAGTATTTTTTTTTACAGTTATTAAAAAAAAATAATAGTGTAATCTCGTATTAAATACAGGGACATTATGGCTTTAAAGCAACTACACTGTCTAATTGGTTTTTTATCTTTCTCACACCCCAGCCTCTCTGATCTGAGACTTGGTAGCAATTTGATAGCCATGGTAAGACATGTAGAGATCTGGAAGGTTAGTTCCAGTAGCCTGTATTTCACACCAGTGTCTTTTGGCAGAAAGATAAACCACAGACAGAGCTGATAGCAAGTTCCTGTGGCCCAGGTTTCTGGCTACAAAACTGGGAAGGATAAACACCTTCTTAAGCACTGCAAGACAGAACAACAGAAAGGAATGGAAATCTGCTCATAATGCAATGGCTAGAAGCAATCCAGCTGGTTTGTTTTATTCCCACCATGAGAACTATGGTCAGTCCCAGTGCAAGCTCGGCCACCTGTCAGATCAAGTTTGTGAACTCAGGCTGATAGGAATTTGACACGCTCTTGTCTTGGAGCATGCTGGTACGATCAATGCAAATTCCTCCTACAGCAGTGACACAATGTGTACGCTACCCATGCAGTCGCAGATGCCCCTCATAAATCATTAAAATACCGGCTAGTTCTAATCAGATCCTTTGAGTTATAACGTAATACACTATTTGAGACCTAAACCAGTAAATCAAGTTATTACAGAGGTCAGAGTGAGACTAAACACAGCTGAAACTTCCTTGCTTATGTGTGTATAGTCTAAGAGATGCAAAGGAAAGAGATGAAATCCCAAGTCAACTAAGCAAATTGCTTTCTTCTTATTGTACAATCTTGCTACTAAGTCTGTGGAGGGGAAAAAAATAGAAATTCATCATATTCTGTAGCAGAGCTGATTTGAGGTCTACGATTTCCCAGCAATTGTGTTAGCTCTTGGGATTATAGGTATTTCTGATAATTTGTCCTCCAGGTTAACTCTTACCATTTTTCTAAAACAAACCAGCAGCTAAAAATATGTTCCCCAAATGTCATCGATCACCCACCACAAAAACAGAACATATTTTCTTCCATAGTATAGCAAACAGGTAACTTCTAATATGAAAAAAAAAAAAAAAAATCAAATCCCATTAGAAGGCAGCTGTTGTGGCTGCATTCTCCAGTGCAACCTGGGACACAACAGGAATCTTTGTGAAGGGGAGGCTGCAGTGCCCAAGTGCTGGAAACCCATAAGTTTGTGTGCTGGGGTGCTACTGCATAGATCCAAATAATTGATGCTTCCTTTTCTACATGGAAAAGGTTGAGGGCCATCTAAATTTTTTGAGTGTTATCTGACTCAGAGGACAACATGGTATGGGGTATGGCTAAGCTCCACAGCCAACAAGCAGTTTGGCCACCATAAATGGTATCTGTCAAAGAATAATACTGAAGGCTAACTTCCCCATTTATGCTATATTTGCATGTACACTTTGTTTCTTATGTTATACTTAGACAGTAATTGTTTCTTCCCTCATGGCAAAGACAGTCTGGAGCAGAGGATCCTGCTCTTCTTAGGCTGTGTCATTCTCAGTACTGCTGAGTACTTCCTCATGTTTACTTTGTACTTTTCCCTTAAACCTCTCTGTCCTAAACTGGACAGAGTGTTTTTAAAGCCCATACAGCAGAGTAACTTGACATCTGAGTTATACCTATGGAGCCATATTTCTCTAATGGTCTGCAGGAAAGGCTCTCAGAGGCCCAGTTGTGGTAGCCTCCCTTCAGTCACAAGCACCATCAGAACAGGACTTTGCTCTAATCCTCTGAAAGCTTGTTATTCTGGGCACAGGCTTAGCTTTTGGGAGATGCAAGTCATATGAACTCTTGGGGTTCATGCTGGCAACTCCTGAGCTGAAACATCTGGTGATGCAAACCACTAATGGTGATGCAAAGCAGTGATCCAGAAAGTCCCCATAAACCAGTGAACAGAGTCTCCATGAGTCACTGGCAGCAAATAAAAGAACTAGCGAAAACCAAGGCAGTAAGTAACAGGTGGGGAACAGAGTGAAACTTGGCCTATTTGAAAGATGCACCAACAGCTTCCAACTGGGTGCATGTATGGAGCAAGATGGATTATTAGTGTGTTTTATTTCTGATTAAACCTCAAGCAAGTCTGAATTTCTCTCAAACCTGGTGGCGAAATAGTTGAAACATAGAAGGAGAAACAATGATCAGTTTCATTAGAAGTGCAGCACAGCTTGGTGTGGGAACTTAATGAAGATTTGTTGGTCAACAACAATCTTCCAACTCACTTAACATGCTCTCCATTTAATTTGTTCTGCTATTGCAAATGTGAATCCCCAAAGTCAGACTCAGCTTTCGTGGCTCTTGTAGTCTCTATAGTGTCAGCAGGAAGCACAAACTAAAGACTTAGAGGACTTGAGCAATGTATATTTCTCTTAACAAAACCCAAACCCAGGTGACATTTTTGGGAGAGAGGAAACAGGAAATGGAGTCCCTTTGGGGGGCAAGGGCTTTTTCACAACACTCAGAAACTTGGCCCGCATTTCTGGTCTCCTCCCTTTCTTCTCCACAAAGGGCTTGTAGCATTTTTAGACAAACTTGGATTCACTGCATGTTGTTGGGAGAACCTGCTGGGAAATTAGGTGACTCCTGCACTCCAGGGCAGAGGAAATGTGTGTTTCTGCTTTGTGTTTTTAGGAAAGTAGGAAGATGAAATTCAAAATAAAACACAACAGATGGGAATCTCACAGACACTGGGAAATGTTTAGACAAGCTTTGTTCCCAGTTCTTGAGCTCAGAATTTAGCCACTAAGCTGCAGAGAGACTTCAGAAAGACAATGAAATGCATTTTGGCTTCAAATACAGTTCCTCCAGATTCCAATGAGAGTTGTGCACGTGAATCTGAAGGCAGAGTATAGTCAGCAGTATGGGGAATAGATGTAATATGAGAAACTCTTATACTATATTATTATAGTCTGAATTGTTTCCATCATTTTGGGTTAAGTAATTCCCCACTATCCATCTCTGAAGTGCAAACAGTACAGCCTTGATGTGCCCCAGGGAAAGGAAGCAAACCAGCCTTTGAATCTTTACCCAACCTTACTGCTCATATTTTGCTTTCAGTGAGTAAGTGTTCAAATCCTTTAATACTTCATTCCCATAAAAATATATTTACCAGGGGTTTTTGTGGCAGCAGTGAGGCTGTGTTTATTATTTTAGAAACATCACACGACTGGCTTTAGAGAAAAGACAAGGAAGGAGCATGGAGTGCTGCAAATCTATCAGAGAACAGCATGTTTTCCACCTGTTGAGGCAGCAACCACAGTAACAGATGCACATAATAATTACCTGTACCTCAAAGGCAGCACCAAGTCCTGCACCTTCTGCTCCCCACCTAGCAGACAGCTTGGTAACAGAATTACAAAAGAGGAGCATTGAGACACAGTACATAGTGCTTTGTGAAGAATGAAAAAGCAGCTCTTATTAAAAAGAAACTGGAAAGTGGAAGATGAGAAGGAAAGATCTGAGGCACCATGATGCTAAAAGAAGAGTGGAGCTAAGGAACTCCAGGAGTGTATCTTTTTTTTAGAGTGGCAGGCAGCTTTCTGCTAATACCCTTTCCAAAGCTGCCTTCATTTGTACTCTCAACATTAGAGCTAATTTCTACTGATAAATAGGTGCCCCACACACCTACTGGAGCCCATTGCTTCCCAGAGATGGATGGTTCTGCAGTGGCAAGAGGGGCACACAGGGTAAGGACCTCATCTCAGTGAGATGAGACACCACAAATGACCATGACTGTGTGCCAGTACTGTGTTCCTATTTATCTCTTTGCTGCCTGGCACTGGGGTTGTGCTGGAGCTACATTTGCCCTTTTGTTTGTGAGTCCTGCCCAAGCACCTGGTGTAAGAAGGGCAGGGGACAGTATGGGGAGAAAGGACGCACAGCAGGCAAAATGTTTTGGTCTTTCCTGCTTAAGTGCTGAGGCTTGTAAGGGTCTTTTTCTCCTCTTCTTTTAACTACCAAAAGGAAAGTGGTGACATTTGGCTGGGTGAGGAGGACTTGGCCTCTGGAGCGATTTGTACCATGGTAGTTCCTCATTGCACAAAGGAACAGATCCTTCCTAGATAGGATTTGTAGGGGAAATTATCTCAGGCCCCATTTAATCTTGACAGAAGAAGATGATGAGAGGACTGTGTGCTGAGTTGGAGTTTTGCTTTGAATTCCTATGGTGTTGAAGGCAGCACTATAAATAGCCACATTATCCTTTTTACCCTGGTACAATTCTGTCTCCAGCTCACATACAGACAGCAAGTCTTCTGGTAGGTATTTAGCAGGAATTAATTTAACCCAGTCTTTTCCTTCTACATTCTTTTACTCCAATCATCACAATGGCTTCCAAAGCCATACAAGCATGTTTCCTCAATAAAAATTTTCTGAGGAAGACTGCTGATATTAAAAATCCCATCTTCTGAAAATTCGATCCTAGTTATAAATAATCCATAAATAGCCCAAACTATAAAGAGTTAGTTTAAAAAAAAAACCAACCAAACACCCCCCTCCCCCCCAAACTTCTTACTCTTTCAGTTTCTCCCAGGTTTTGTTTTTGAACTGCACAGCATTTTACTCATAGTCTGTTTCACATTTTCTCCAGTGTAACTGGCTGGACAGTCTCTCCTCTCCCAGGATCGACTTGTGAACATCAGCTGAGAGGAAGGAAACCCACATCCAGTGTTTCATGGCTATTATCTTAAAGATAGAGCTGTATAAAATTTAAATACAAGCCAGACTGGTATTTAAATAAAATGGGCTTGGTTTTTTTAGTATCTTTTTCAGCGAGAGATCCTCAGCCTGTAAGTCCAGCTGGAAAGCAAACTCGAATTTCACAAATATTGGAGTTCTTGAGTACAGGGGCGCAGCCGCTGCTCTGGCCTGGCCCGGCCCGGGGGCTCGCTGCTGGCGGAGCTGGCTCTGGGGGGCTTACACTGCTCGGTGCAGGTGCTGGCCGCACTGGGGCTGGTTTGTAAACAAGCTTAAAGGTACTTGCCTGGTAGTCGAAGCTCCCGCGCTGCGGTGTCTTGGATTACCTTTGTTTCAGTAATACCACTTACTTTCCTCCTAACGTGCCACCTGCACAACAAATTTCTAGCCTCTCCGGGTGTTCAGTTTATTCAAAGCCTATTTTTAATTCTGTTAATTGTAACCCGTACTCCGCTACCCAGTTTGGACCTGCAGCAGCCGCCGGGCTGAGGCAGCTGCTGGGGCAGAGCTGCGGAGGACGCCAGGGCTCGGGCGGTGCCAGCGGCTCCGACAGGCCGGGGGCGCGGCCGGTGCCGGGACACGGAGCCTGAGGGCTGCCCCGCCAGCGAGGGGTGCCACGGTTGCTCCTTGGGGGGCAGCTGCTGCTCAGCCCAGCGGAGAGCCGTGAGGGGAGGGCTGGCCTTAGCCCGTGTTGGGGGCAGCCGGGTCCGTCCCTGCTGTGCCCTAGCCAGGCGGCGCGGGCCGCCCGCGACGAGACAGGGCGAACGCGTTCCCGAGCACAGGCCCCACATCGTCTGCCCCGGCTCCCCCGGGGCTTGACTCGAATTCGGAACAGAGCGGCCAAGCCGAGTCCGGGTCTCGGGGCAGGGTGGCAGCGCCCGCCGCTTAGCGCGGCCCCGCCGGCACNATCACAACCTGAGAAGTCGCATTCTCTGTGTTACTTTGCTTAGTAAAATACTGTTTGCAGTATTTTTACCATCAGAGTAAGCTCCAGGTTTCCAGTTGTACCAATCAGTGTTTTAAAAGCGCGGTAAGTTTGTATCCTGTAAAATGTGTTTAATGTGCCCCTGTTCTAGTACCCCCACTGACTCCTCAGCTCTGCCCTTTGCTCCAGCCCGAAAATGGTTGGTTGGTAGGTTCTTGCTTCTGAGAGGGAGAAGGATAAGAAAATGTGGTTCTGCTTGAGACTGGGGGCATCTCTATAGACAGATCCACTGGGGGGTTTTCCCTGACTCATTCTTGTAAGTTGGAATCACTTTGTTAGATTTAATTGGTAATGGAAACATACATATTAAATTTTGATTTGGGTCTGAAGCATACTTTTAAATTGGCTATTCCTACTTACTGAGGTTTTGTTGCCTTTGCACAGCAGCCCTAGAGCTCATGAGGAGGTTTCCTTATGCAGGGAACTAAAGCAAAGTGTTCCAGTACTGCTCTACTGCTGCTCAGGGATGTCCAATCTACAGGGTTAGTCCAAAGTAAAATCCCCTGAGACATCCTTGGTATGATGGTCAGATCCTCAGTGCCAAATACTCTGCTTTGTGCTCTGTCTCCTACAGTCTGGCCCATAGAGCAGATGTAGGTATCACCTAAGAGCATTATAAAAGGTGCTGAGTTGTCTGTCCTGAAGGCAGAAATTAACCTTGTAGACAATAGTGGAAATGGCAAGGAATGTTTTCCCTTGCTGCTGTGCTGTTTTTGAGTAGCCAGCTCACATAGTGGGGAGCATTCATGCCTCTGCATTCCTGAATTCGGTACTAGGAATACAAACTGCCATCCCCAGCTGGCTTTGGAGCTGGCTTTGTGCTGCAAATGCTTGTCCGCTGGGAACCAAAAGCCAGATGTGCTTCACATAGTTTCCAGGCAGCACTGATCCATCAGATGACAGTAGCTATTGAGTGCTCTTATGGTGGCCCAGAGACACAAAGATGAAAGCCTGATGCCTGTCAACACCTCCCTTGCCATTCCTGTGTGTCTTCAGTTTTCACTTCAGTCCACCTCACAAAAGCAAATGCCACAGAATATGATGTTGCAATGTTAATAACCTTTTATTTTTGAGAAAGAAAATCCCAAGTTTTTAATTTTGAACTGCCAGACAAATTTGAACTTTGTCAAATATTTTCCTGCACCAGCCTTTGCTGGGAACCCACCTTCTTCTTTAGAAGCATTTTCTGCAGCATTTCCTGGATGGTTTTTAGTACAGAAGATGAACAATATTTGAATGCCCTCTCAAGGAAAGGTACTTACATGGAGGAAAAAAAGCTCTGATGAACAGCCAAAAGGAAAAGCCTGTAGAGATACCTGAAATAATTCCTTAGAGTGACTTATGTTGTTTCCCAGATGCTCTGCCTTTAAACAGTCTCTTACCCCAACTCAGGAGCTCCACCAATTCTAAAAGCAAGAACTAACCAGTGCCAGATTCAAGTCTCAAAATACAAACCCTCTGAGATACAAGGAGTGAAGGGGTGGGGGCCAGGTTCATAAGAAAACTTCTAAGCATTACTGTAGCATAAATAATATGGCATCTTTCACCTCAAATAGCCTAACACTTCATAAAGTGATATGAGCTCCACTAGTTGCTGAAACACAGCTATTTCTGAAGTGGAACCTGATCTCTTTCGCTTTTTTTCTTTCTTTTTCTTTTTTTTTTTTTTNTCCCGGGACCCTCCCGACCGGCCCGGGGCGCCGCCCGCGCCGGACCAACCGCGCCACCTGGCGGCGGCAGCCGGAGCCGCGGGCGCGGATGAGATGGGATGTGGGGTGGGATGTAGGATGGNCTTTTTTTTTTTTTTCTTTTAAGCTAGCACACAGCAATGTTTTAAGGTGGAGAGTGAAGGATAGCATATACAACCAACCGTAAATATAAATTTAGGAAGGCTTTGCAAAATGGAAAGATCAAGCAAAATCTACTTTTATTAATGACATGCGTCCTGGTGTCCCATAAACTTGTGTCCTGAATTTATAAATGCAGTTCATCTATAAGAGATACAGGCAACTCACACAAGATTTTGTCCTCTTTTTTTCTGCAATACTCTCTTACAGGCCTCTGGTAGCAGATGCTCCAATTCCTTTCCTCTCTTCATTCAGTTTAATGTCCAAGTCCCGGAGCTGGCTGAGGAACCCCGAATTCGGGCAGATGTTTCTGTGAGCACTCACTGTCTTCAGAGCATCCACAAGTGTCATGTTTTCATGGATCATTAAAAAGGCAAGCACTAAAGTTGCTGAGCGGCTCACTCCCATGGCACAATGAACGAACACCTTACCTGCACAAACAAAAAGGCACAGCAAGGTGAGTGTGCTTTACCATTTCTAAAGTGGGAAAGACAAAGGGAGGAGAAAAAAAATTAGTAGAAAGAAGTTAAGAAAGCAATGGTGACAATTAGTGGATCTTCATGCTTTCAGGAAGATCACCTCTCAGGCAAGGTAGTATTTCATACTAACCTCCTGCATCTAATTTAGGCCTAAGATTGAAACAGTTGAAATTTTCTGTGGAAGGAGAAGCTTTCTGTGACTAAACTTGTCAGTATAGTTTTCTGTGGAAAAAAAAAAGTTTTGGCAGAAAAATTTGGCCGAGCCCTGCCTGTGATCAACTGGCAAGGCCCACAAACTCTGTGGGATAGTCTGCCTGTAAAAATGGAGCTGTAATTTACTATATCTCAGCAGCCCAGTGTGAGCTATAACTGAGGATTTAATAAAGCACTCCAGTGAAAGCAGCAGATCCTGCAGCCAGTCAGAGTCAGAGCAAACTCTGGAACAAATGGAAATTATGATAACTAGGCCCTAATCCAAACTCTGCTGACAAAAATTCAGCAGGCTGCAGGTCAGGCTCGTAGTTTTTGACTTAGTTCATTAACTTCTGCTGCTTCTCTAGCTTAATAGACAGGCTGAATAAAGCTGCAATTCTGTGAAGTACTTGAGCATGTGAAGCATTCGAGCCAGCACTGAAGTGCCGCTGCTCCCAGAGGAAGCAGGAGCAGCATGCAGGGCAGGATCCCCAGCTGGAGCCCCTGTCAGTGTGTGAGGGGTGGGAGAGATATGTGGGAGCACACAGATCCCGCTGATTTCTACAGGATGGGCCTGTAGGGCAGCATCTGCAGTGCCATAACCTTTGTCCTTCCCTCTACACTCTGGTCCCAGAGCTTGCCCTTCTTTTCACCATATTGGGCTGGGGGCAGGCAGTCTTCTGCAACTCCTGGGGACCTGGCACAGCCACCTTCCCTGCAGCACATGGCATAGGCACCCTTCTCCATCCTCTGCTCAGTGGTTCTGTATGNTTTTCTTTCTTTTTCTTTTTTTTTTTTTTTCTTTTAAGCTAGCACACAGCAATGTTTTAAGGTGGAGAGTGAAGGATAGCATATACAACCAACCGTAAATATAAATTTAGGAAGGCTTTGCAAAATGGAAAGATCAAGCAAAATCTACTTTTATTAATGACATGCGTCCTGGTGTCCCATAAACTTGTGTCCTGAATTTATAAATGCAGTTCATCTATAAGAGATACAGGCAACTCACACAAGATTTTGTCCTCTTTTTTTCTGCAATACTCTCTTACAGGCCTCTGGTAGCAGATGCTCCAATTCCTTTCCTCTCTTCATTCAGTTTAATGTCCAAGTCCCGGAGCTGGCTGAGGAACCCCGAATTCGGGCAGATGTTTCTGTGAGCACTCACTGTCTTCAGAGCATCCACAAGTGTCATGTTTTCATGGATCATTAAAAAGGCAAGCACTAAAGTTGCTGAGCGGCTCACTCCCATGGCACAATGAACGAACACCTTACCTGCACAAACAAAAAGGCACAGCAAGGTGAGTGTGCTTTACCATTTCTAAAGTGGGAAAGACAAAGGGAGGAGAAAAAAAATTAGTAGAAAGAAGTTAAGAAAGCAATGGTGACAATTAGTGGATCTTCATGCTTTCAGGAAGATCACCTCTCAGGCAAGGTAGTATTTCATACTAACCTCCTGCATCTAATTTAGGCCTAAGATTGAAACAGTTGAAATTTTCTGTGGAAGGAGAAGCTTTCTGTGACTAAACTTGTCAGTATAGTTTTCTGTGGAAAAAAAAAAGTTTTGGCAGAAAAATTTGGCCGAGCCCTGCCTGTGATCAACTGGCAAGGCCCACAAACTCTGTGGGATAGTCTGCCTGTAAAAATGGAGCTGTAATTTACTATATCTCAGCAGCCCAGTGTGAGCTATAACTGAGGATTTAATAAAGCACTCCAGTGAAAGCAGCAGATCCTGCAGCCAGTCAGAGTCAGAGCAAACTCTGGAACAAATGGAAATTATGATAACTAGGCCCTAATCCAAACTCTGCTGACAAAAATTCAGCAGGCTGCAGGTCAGGCTCGTAGTTTTTGACTTAGTTCATTAACTTCTGCTGCTTCTCTAGCTTAATAGACAGGCTGAATAAAGCTGCAATTCTGTGAAGTACTTGAGCATGTGAAGCATTCGAGCCAGCACTGAAGTGCCGCTGCTCCCAGAGGAAGCAGGAGCAGCATGCAGGGCAGGATCCCCAGCTGGAGCCCCTGTCAGTGTGTGAGGGGTGGGAGAGATATGTGGGAGCACACAGATCCCGCTGATTTCTACAGGATGGGCCTGTAGGGCAGCATCTGCAGTGCCATAACCTTTGTCCTTCCCTCTACACTCTGGTCCCAGAGCTTGCCCTTCTTTTCACCATATTGGGCTGGGGGCAGGCAGTCTTCTGCAACTCCTGGGGACCTGGCACAGCCACCTTCCCTGCAGCACATGGCATAGGCACCCTTCTCCATCCTCTGCTCAGTGGTTCTGTATGTGCTCCCTTGAACCATATGCTGATTCTGAGCTCTGTTGGTGCCTGTTACTGCAATGAAAAGTCATTTGGCTTGTGTTGAAATTTCCCCTCAAAGCTTATCTTTGCTTCTCTCTTACCTCCTGAAGAGTTTAAGGCCTTGCCTATGAAATTGGCAGCATCATAGAAGAAGATACTTAAATCGAAGGAAGGATCATCAAATGCTTCTATTCCATAGTACTCTATTTGCAGATCTGCATAATATTTGGCTCCCGTGTTGATGCTATATGGTCCATCTGCTGCATTAAGGATATGAGTAATGTTGAGGCTTTGAAGTGTAGTTTTGCTCCTAGCAGCCCACCTGTTGAAAGACATGAAGGGCACATTGGCAACGCTCCTAACATTCTGCAAAAATAGCATGGTTTAAAGTTAGTGCCTGCTCCCTTTACGGAAGGATGCAGGAACTGCATCCTGCTTGCAGAGGAGCAAATTTCAAGAAGCACACAGTGCTTTGCACATGAAAAATGTGATATGGAGGTGTGGAGAACAGCAGGAGCACAGACTTGCCAGTAGGATACTGTCAGTTAAGCAAATGCCTCCCAGCAGATAATACCTGGGAACATGGCTTACTGTATGAAGTGGTCAAGATTTTCCTGAAATATTTGTTTAGGAAATTTTAGAGCTAATCTGTCATTGATAGGGTGCCTTGTCTGAAGAGTGAGAGTTCGCACAGATGCAGCAACACCTTGTTCCTGTTTTGGACATGAAGTGGATGCATTGTGTTCACCAGCTAGGTGAACCCCACTTCCCACCAGAAACTAGGACTTATAGTTTATAGCTTAAACACAATAGGCATTCTACAAAATTCTGATATATTCATGAGGAGGAGGAGCTGGGAAAAATGAGCTAATGATCTAGGTAATCTGCAGTAATCCAATTGGAAGGAAATAGCAATAAATACTATGGGTCACAAGAATAAGGTATTTGCATGACAATTCATGTTTGATATTTTCAGCTTTATCATCTTTGAAAGAAAGCTTGGATTTGGAATGTCAAGATCACTATTGTACGATTCATTTGGGTCTTCCTCCTTCTGGGTTTTAATCTTGCTACCCCTATTTGAGTGTTAGGGCTATTGGCCTCTTGTCTGCTGTCTTAGAGCAGCGTTTCCATGCCATATAATGCATCTCAGAATTTACATCAATTTGGATCATCAACAGATTCTTTGAGGACTTTAGTCTAGAATACAAATAATTTTTACCCTGCTAAATCCATGGCGGCTCAAAGAATATAAAAAACCAAGTCAGACATGCTATGAGTAAGTCACCATTTTGCATGTCATGTGTTTCTTGACATCCAAGCTCTTTACATTATCAGTTTTGGAAGCCTGTATCACAAAAACATTCCTGAAGACCCAAAAACTGCTCCCCAGTAGTACCACACCCTTTCCTCCTCCTCCTCCTCCTCCCAGGGACTGATAACAGCTTAACAATAGGACCATTTGTTCTTACGCATCTCCCAGGTAGATATTTGGCCAGACTTGGTCCACATGATTGTCAGAGCCTCCTCTGAGCCACAGGAGCTGCTGGAGATCTGATAGTGCTGGTGTTTCGTAGGAAGTGCTGCTAGTCAGAAATGAAGGGTCTCTGGTGTGAAGCATCTTGCTGCTCCTTTGCATGCGCTCAGGCTGTATCAGAGACAGCTTTTCTGAAATGAATTGAAAGGAAATTTTCATACAGAAATACTATTCCCTAGAAAGTAGATCTGTTCATTACCCTCCAAATAGGATTACATTATTAGAACTAGTGTGTGCAGCAGGGCCTGCAGGTGTTGCTAAAAGCATCCAGAGAGCAGGACTGACTCAGGGGTAGGACTCTACAGACATGTAATTTCTCCCCTGAGAAAGCAGCATAAGATAATGTGATTTAATTTCTTGTCAAGTAACACTATTGATAAAGAACATCTGCACCACCTGAATGCAGACTGGATGAACCTTGTAGGCACAGGTACTATTTCTCTTTTTGTTGAAGTGCTACCAGAGTATTAGTGTACACTTGATTCTGATTAGTCAAAACTGGAAGTTTTTGAATGCATCAGTTAATTGATTTACAAAGTTTCTGGGGCCAAGGTGAAAATGTTAGGATGTGTATGTGAGCGCCATTTGTATGGTGTATGTGTACACACATATAAGCAGTGTGTACATACAATTTTGTTTCATTTATAGTGATGTATTTAAACACACCTACACACATACATACATGTATATGCAGGAAAGGATTTTCACATGCATCTATAAACATATATATATATATAGTATATGTCTGTATGTACAGAATGAGAAATTGAGAGGATTTGAACTAATTTTTTCTCTCTCAGTTGAATATCCCTGGACACTTAGCTATACTGGTATTCTTGTGCCTGTCTGTCTCAATCTCTCCTCTGGGAGGTGTTCCACTTTGTATAAATAATGTGATAGCTACTTCCCTCCAGAGAGGGGCCATTTCTCTTGTCTGAGGGGCAGGGTACTTACCCAGGATGTGAGAAAAAAAAGAGTGTTTTTGAAATTATAGAGCTAAAAGTTCTGGCATTGTTGTCCTGTTGAGAATCCCATCTAGGGCTCTTTCACAGGTCTCTGAGATCACAGACCTGTGAACCCTCACAAATCATGATGTGGAATATGGGCAACCCTTTTGCAATGCTGTTTGCTGGTTTAGACCCAGCAAGCCCAGGTTAGATGGTTTAACTGGAAGCAAAGCTCAGTCAAAGCAAGATATCCAAGGAGTCCCTTCTCCGAGACTTTAGGAACATTTCTCCTGCCTGGATCTCATTATCCTGAATTGCTGTTCTTGCCCCCTGAAACTATTCATGAGCTTTATTTGGTTGCTTGTTCTTACTAGAGTCATAATCAATGTGGAAGGCACACTAGAACTCTTCCCAAAGTAAGGTAAATGGTGTTTATTCTGATATGCCATCAGCTTTCACTCTAATGCCTGAATGCCTAAATCTAAAGTTTGGGTTTATTTTCTCAGCAATTTTAGAAAACAAGTGCAGATGGGACCTTCAGAAGTCATCTGGTCTGTCCCCTGCCCCACAGCAGCAGGAGCCATATGGATGTTGCTCCTAAAACAACAACTTTGTCCATGTATGTTATTTTTAACAGTGTAAGCTGATTTGGGGAATAAGCAGAAAACAAGGGAGAATATATTTTTGCTTACAGAAAAAGAAGTGGAGTTGATGTGAGGCATATTACTGAGCATACACAGATACTTCTGAGTCCTCAGTCTAAATTTGCTTCCTTTGCCCCTTCCTCCCTCCTCCTCCCCACAAATGTTAAGTGCAGTTATAGCTTTTTGTATGTTCCAATAAGAAAGAGGTCTCCCTAGGGTAACTGCTTAATAAGCAAGATATGAAAAGCACAATAAAAATTATGGGAGACATAGAAAAAAGAAGACTGGTTTTACTTTTAATGATGAAGGAAAAGAACTGCAGGGAAGTAGAGAGAAATATAGAGATAAAAGCTATGAATTTTTCAGGGCAGATAATATAAGATCAAGAGCTTTGGTAAAGGAGTATGTTGTGCAATCCTAGCCCAGATTAGCATGAAGAATAGCACAGAAACACATAGTGTGCATTGCCTTACAAGTTTTACTGCCTTGTGAAAGGTCATGCACTGTGCTCAAGAGCTACTGCCAGCATCTTCATGATGACCTGTTTGTACTTTCACCGACACAGAACGTTAAGCTGAAGCAGTTAAAGAAAATCAAGAATAAAATAATACAGCTTCTACATCAGGAGATACATAAGACCACAGGCTCATTTTCGAGGAGTGTGGCTGACTCTAAGTTGCTTCAAATGCTTAAGGGCTGAAGTTGTGGAGCAGATGGATACCAGACTTTCACTTCTCCTAGACCCTGCTGCTTTAAACTGAATCTGTTGTAGCCTCTCAGTTAGTTAGAGTAATGGAGATGATAAGCAAAGAGAATTAGATTGTGTGGCCAATTGTTCAAAACCTGACTTTGAGGAGGTTCTCCCAAAATTGAGTCATTTTGGTGCCAGTGACACTCGGGCCTTTGCAGCCAGGGAAATGCTTTGCAACAGAGCTCCCTTTCACAGAGCAATAGTCTTGCCAAAAGGTGTGCCAACATTGTTTTATTCACATGCCTAATGTCAACACAACCATGACTCCTCCCAAGAACACAGCTCCCTCCTGTGCTGCACTGCCTTGAAATTGGACTGCTCTGCAGGGCCTTCGGGGTAAGCCTGGAAATAGCTATAGCAGATGATTGGACTAATGAGGAAAGCAATATGAATTTTTTAATTGAAGGCCAGGGACTTTGGTGAAGGTTTCCCCCCACCTTCTACTTTAAGATACTGCAGAGGTAGCAAAAGTGCTGCCACTGATAACATTTCTCTAAGCTTCTCCCCTCTCTGGGTGGCTCCCAGAAGCTGCTCTAGTTGGAAACAGTCAGTGACAGCAGGAGGGCAGGAATCCCTGTACCTGAGGGAAAAATTTCTGTCTTACAAGGTCACTAACATTTTCTGCAGAGACCTAAACCATGCAAGTTGGATAGAATTACTTTTCTTTTAAACTGTAGCCATCTCATTAGTTCCTTTCCTTTCCTTTCCTTTCCTTTCCTTTCCTTTCCTTTCCTATACTTCTTCTCTTTCTTATAATTCTGTCTTTCTTATCTTTCTATGTTTCTTTCCTATTTTTTTCTGCTTAAAAACAAAACAACAGAAACAAAAAAATTCAACCTATGGGAGACTTTTGAGGCTAGACAGAGATTTTAATGGCAATCCACAAAAAACAAGGTAGCACACAAGCTTTAAAAAGGTCATTTTGCATCATTTCCCACCCAGCTGGAGCACTGGGGTACTGCCCAAATGGCCAGGGCCAGCTTGGATCCCTGTCTGGCCAGTGGAGCCTGGGTTTCCCCAATGGTCCAGGAGTTGCCCTGGAGGTCCAGGCTGGAGGTGGCCGTGGGTGACATTGCCTGGCTGCAGGGAGCACCCAAGAAAGGCTGTGGGTGATCCAGGCTGGAAGTGGCCGTGGGTGACATTGCCTGGCTGCAGGGAGCACCCAAGAAAGGCTGTGGGTGATCCATGCTGTTTGCATGCAGCTGGGGGCAATTCCTGAGGCACTCAGTCATGCCAGAACCTTGTCTACAACAACTAATGGAGCTTTGTATCTCCCCGATATTGTCCAGCCACTTGAATACTACAGTCTGCAAAGTTTTTTGGTTTGGTTTTTGGTTTGTTGGTTTGGTTTATTTTTTTCCTTCCTTTCTCTATGGTGGAAATAATTGCCATTTTCTATTGAACATCCCTGGCAAAAAAAAAAAAAAAAAAGAAAAAATAAAAAAGAAAAGACCCACACAACCCTCCCAGTGACTTGAATTGGCTAAAGCATTTAATAGATTTGTATTGCATTTGCAGATTCTAGTGGAAAAAAACTCAGCAAAGTTTTGGGGGTAAAACCGCAAACACTCCAATATTGTAGATATGAAATAGGTAATTTCGTTATTTCAAAAAAAAAATTACCATTTCCATTTTTCTATTCAGTTACTTTGTTTTGCAATTTGTTCTCCTGCATTGCATAAAATATTTTAAAACATTAATACAAGATGAAATAGCTTGCTCCCGGTTGAGAAGAATATGTTTTATTTCACTAAGAATGAACACAGACTGAATAGCCACCTATTTGCCTAGCCAAAATTTTCACTTCTGTGACAGGGCCTCCTACCGTTTTGCCATGGTTGTTCCCTTGTCTCCTCAGATGGAACTGAATTGTAGAGAGATTAAATGAACATCTGGAGTCTGACAGGACATTAGTTGGACCCAAATCATCTTTCCTCCTTCCCTTTTGCTAGCACCTTCCTGGCTGGCACAGCTCTGCCTGTGGTTATGCTGATAGCCCAGATGGGGACAGGTGTCTTTCAGTAACAAGTCCTTACATGAGATTATTGAGAGCCTCAGGCACAGCAGAGCCTGTGGATATTATATTAGCACAAACACTACCTAAAAATAACATGATACAGAAAGCTCCTGCAGCCAAATATCCTAAATTCCCTGTATCAAATACCTGACAAACTAAATGGTTCAAAATTTCAAAGCATGGGGTCAGAATATAATTCATGTGGAAGGGAAAAAAATTTAAAAACAGCCTCTTGATGCATTTGAAAATGCTGACTACTCTGTTTTTTCTTCTCTTTTCTCTCAGCAAGCATCTCTGCACTCATCTTTTACACTCTTTGCTCTTTTCTCTCAGGTAATGTGTGACACTATGGCTCTTTGTCCTCCTGATGGAAAATTCCAGATGGAAAGAAGTGTGTTTCACAAGGAAATGATCATGTTAGTGGAATTAATCTTTTAGATACTGTAATGTGAAATATGATCTTCCTTTTTGTTAAGAAGACCCAGTCTGTGTCTCTACACTTTGGTCAGACTCTGATGCTAAGAGAACCCAGGAGTCTCTTGAGGTAGAGCTGAAAGCTTTGTGTGCAGAAACAGGCACATTTAAAAGCAATAGCAAAGTTAAAACAGCCAGATGGGAACCTAGCAGGCAACCGAGAGGGGAACTCTCTGTTTTCCTTGCAAGCCTACAGGGGCTTGTTTGCAGGAATTAGAATCTCTCACCAGCAGTTCACTGCAGCTCTAATACCAAGTGGTACTGAAAATGAGAAGCAGGTTATGGCTGATGGTTTAAATGAGGTACCTATGGGAATTTAGAAATGAGATCCTGGACTTGTCTTGGTGTAGACTGTGCACATGGCAGAGCAATATTGCTTTCTTGGCTGACTGCATCATATATTATGGCCTTTTATTTTGCCCACAGTCAAACAGCAGGGAATAGTAGAAGTTCATTGCTCCAGCTCAGTGTTCAAACTCTGATCTGCCTCACCAGAGGCAGTGCCCCTGAATAATGGAAAGCAGAATCGGTCCCTCAGCCTCAGTGCAGGTTCATGTTCAATGCAGCATTGTATAAATGCTATTGCCATTATTTTGGAGTGAAGAGAAAAGCAGAATGTACAATTAAAGCTCTGTTTGGTTCAGGTTTTAAGAGAATTTACTACCTGGGAAAGATGCCAGATCGAGGGCTCTGGAAAACACAGCCGGCCCTTTAACCGCAGTGTCAGGAAAGAGTAGGAGCAGCTCTCCAAGCCTCCTCCGTGGCTTCCCCCTCAGCCCAGCCCAGCTCAAATTGCAGATGCCCCTCACCCTACACTGGCAACCGTGTTTTACAGGGTGGGAGAAAATCTGAGTCTTCACACCTCTTCACCGCTTGGTCTCCCTCCTGACATCTCCGTTCACATCCAGCCTTGTACATTTATGACGGGGCCCTCTCACTTCTCCTAACTGAGCTGGAAGGTACCAACTTCTGCTTGCAAGGAGCCTGAGCTGGGCTGGAAAGCTAAAGGCTCCTAACTCTGTGAGCCCTCCTGTTCCTGTGTAAGGCTGCCCATGGTGCTGGAGCTCCACAGGAGCTGCCTCCACCTGGGGACAGCAGGAATGCACAAGGCCACTTCAGTAGAGGGAGCAATCACAGGGCAGGGCAGGTGCTAGGAATCAGCCTCAGACAGGGTTTGGATAGCCAGAAGAGCTCCTGGTGGTGAGGAAGGTCCCAGGTGAAGTGAAGGGGGTGCATGGCTAGAACAGGCATGCAGGTGCAGCCCAAGCATCTCAGAGGGGCCTCTGAATGAGGCAGGGAGCCCCAGTGAGGCCTCCCAGCAGCCCCATCCCAGGTCACACAGCCACTGTTGTCCTTGGACAAGGCAAGCCCCAGGGAGGGGCAGAGCTTGCTGAGCTCAGTGGAGTGAGCTTCATCTGTGCCTTGCTAGTTTTTGGGAAGAGGGTGCCACCTTACAGAAGCGCTCCTGGAGAGCATTTCCTCTTCTTTGCAATGTAATAGACCTGCACATATTTTCCCCAAACTTGTCATTCCAAGGGGGGAGAACCTTTGTGTTGCCCCGCTCCTGCCTCCCCCAACCCTCCTATCTGAGTCACGCAGCCTAGGAAGAAGCACTTGCCCACGCATATGGCTAAGGCTGAAAGAAAGGATGGCTTAAAAATGGAGGTACTGGTTGGAAAAATGGGGAGTCCTGCTGGCAATGACAGGTCATGGCTGTGGCATGATGCCAGCTTTTACATCTGCAGCCTTCAGATTCAAAGGAGATAAAAAAAGAAGTATTACCTTAGCAGCTGGCATCTCTAAGCTATGGAATGAACCATCCCCAGCAAGACAGCGCTGCCCTCCACAGGCTCCTAGCACAATTTCCGACTGTCTGTGGATATCTTCGAGCCTAGGGTGATGCTTTCCCCTTTATTTCTCCTCTGGAGCATTCCTCTCCAGGGTACAGCTAGGAATTCAAGCCCCCTAGAACTACTGATTTTTTTGATGCATTTCAACTGTGCTAATGCTTCTCCCTGAATTAAAATTGTCTAGTCTTAGGTCCTGCTGCCAGCAGCCATAACTGTGCTGGATGCTGTAATCAGGGGAGCACAAAATCACCATGCAGCTAACTGCTTCTAATAGTAGGAACTTCACTCTAATCTTACATAACACCAGCAATGGAGCAGAGAGGCTGTGGCTTCTGAGGAGCTTAGAAAGCTTTCTTGGGCAGCTCATGCCCTGAGGGCAGAGAAGCTGCAGCTGCAGTGAGAGCAAGAAAAACAAAATGACCTTGATATTGATAACAGTTCAGTGAGTGCTGTCACAGCCAGTGCTGTGCCAAGACTTCATTGGTGTCACAGGCTGTCGATAGGTGTAAGTTATGGTCAGTTCTGATAAAAATGGTGTCAAAGAGGCCAGACTGAGAGAGGGATGTGGGAAAATAATATCTTGCAAGCTTCAGGAAAGACAAACAAGGATGTTAATATATTGCTATTAAAAGGGGCACCAAAGCACTTTCACTTCTGCAGGCAGTATGGATTTGTGTGACTGTGGATTAAAGGCTTTTTTGCCTTCTCCTTGATTTACTCCTCAAATGATTTTTATCTGACTGCTGTTATCAATACAAAATTGACAATGCTGTCAAGTTTGCAAGATTTCAGAATATTTGAAGGCATGAGAAAAGGATTTTGATATTCCTCAGTCGTTTGGCAGGGGTAGCTTTGAGCTGTCTCTCCCTGCACTTTTAACATAAGCAGTGAAGTGCTCGCCTTGCTTTGCCTTTCTTGAAAGGGTACATACAAAAAAGGCAGCTTTTTCTAAGGTTGACAAAGCTGTACAAATTCTTTGCTATGGAATCAAGAGCAAACTTCAAAACTCTGCAGCAGAAGATCTATTTTGGCACTTGAGTTTTTCAGGCATATCATAGAGCTTTCCAGCGACATTCTCAGCTCTGTTGGGGCAGAGTGGAATGTTTTTTCTTTTAATTTTTTTTTTCAACTGCTGACTTTAAAATCATTATTTGATTTTGATTAAGTCATCTTTTAAGAAGAGTGATTGTAAGTCACAAAGGAATTGACCACTGATGAGCACATGAGAATAACTAAAAGGAGATATTAAGACATAGAACTCAGGTGTCCTGTCTCTTGCAACTTTTGATTATGTGTCTAATGAGTATTTGCTCCTAATTTCTTACCTTAAATTTGAAGAAATACCAGTGAGTGTTTTTTCTGATGCAACTCCCTGGAACCAGGGTGCCAGGTAAATCAGAGTGAAGTAGGAACTGCCTCATCAGGGACTGTGGGCAAAGCAAGGTGTGCAGCTGCCTCTCCAGGCTGTGAGGGATGAGGGGTCAAGGGCGGTGGGGACAGCTGCTGCTCCCTGGAACTCACAGGGCCACTGGGAAGGAGTTTCCCTGCCTGGCCCTGCTGCAATATCTCTGTGAGAAGCTGGCAGTATGGTGAGACTGAGGCTATGCAAGCCTTGTAGTTGGTCAGGCAGGGTGGAAGCAAGGGTTGTTTTGTCCCAGCAAGTTTTTGGAGAATGTTTTCACTTTTTTGCCAGGTTTCACTATATCTAGCCAGGTTTTATGCTGTTGTTTTTCTGATTCTGTTTCATGCCCTTGGAGGGGACTGTAGGTGGATGGCAAGGCTGGTAGGTAGGGTGATGGAGGGGAGAAGAGCCTCCAGCAAAGCAGCAGCCTCAGGGCTCTCCAAGAGGGAGAGTTGAGCAGAGCTAGAAGGAAGGAGCGTGTCCTTGCTGGAGGTTGTGCCTGCTGCAGGTGGTTTACACAGACAGTTTGGGAACACACAGCAAACAGAACGCTCCATTTTCCCAAAGCAAACCTCCGTGCCTCAAGCACAGCCTTGGGAAGGCTGTCCTCTGCCTGAGAAAGTGGCTGCAAGCAGCAATGCATTAAAGACTGCGACATTCTCGGGTACAATGGCAATGGGAGTCACCTGTGAGCTATAAATAGCACTAACATCCTTTCTCTCCAGTGCCTGGAATCCAAGCAGTCATTTTTGCGGGTGCTAGTGAAAATGAACAAAGCTTTGAAGAGCTTTTATTTACACTCTCTTTGCAGGCTGGAAATTTTCTTAGTAAGTAGTGACTAGTTTTTCTTACTGACTCTGAATTCTGTATTTATTTTAAGGGAAAATACTGGGGGTTTTTTTCTTTTTGAATTTTTAAAAATTATCATATATAATTTTCATATTTTTACCTCATCTATGTGGGAAGAACTATTGTGGCAGGACAGTTGGGATCACAAGTATTCATTTTCAAAAATGCTCTGTGCAATTGCAGGAAAAGGGGGAAAAAACCAGGAACCTAGATTTCATCTTATATAAATCTTACATGCATTTTTAACAAAATAATGAAAATGTTTTGGTTTAGAAGTGAGCAAATAATGCAGGATGTTTGGTCATGTTTTGTGGTGTTTACATTGAGAGACCAGACAGCAACAGTGATTGCAGTAAAAGGAAAAGCTTCACATGCCTATCAGACAAGATCTTCCTATGGTTTGATAGGAAACAAAGATGGCTTTGTTAAGGAGTTATGAAGACCTGAGAGCAACACTGGCAAAAAGGAGCCTTTTAAAAATATTTAGGGTTCACTTGATGAAGTCTTGTCATAACGTGATTAAGTCTCACCTGTTATGCAACTCTCCTTTGCTCTTTATAGACAGCAGAAAACGCAAAGGTCTACAAAACAGACACTTTGCTCTGGGGTAACCAAGGAACCCCTGCTACAAGATTAACTAGTGGAGCTGGAAAAATTAGTCAAGCTTTTAAATATGCAAGAGGGACTGCATTTTTTTGCAGTCATGCCAACTAATCTAATTCTAGATTAAACTGTTTTACTGACAACTCTTGTCTTAGGCCAGCGGGCAGCGCTGTGGCTAGTGAAACGCTGTGATTTTTCCTGCTGCCACAAGATGGCAGGAAAAAACAATGTTGGGGGATTTAAAAATACACAGAGATGGGCATCGCAGGACGGAATACACTCCTGACCGGCATTTAAAGGGAGAACTTACAAGAAACTGTGCACTGGATGGAAGAAAAATGTGAAGTGTACTTAATTAATTAGATTGGCATTGACCTGGGTGTATACCTCAAAAGATCTACACTATATCCTTTCCTATGCAGGTTTTGTATATAAGAAAAGCCTGTGACAGTGTTCATTTTTTCCTGTACACTGTGCAGTTTGGCCTGGTTTTGTTCTGCTGGCAAAATCTGTCGTACAAACCAGTCCAAGACATAATGCACTCACCTAAAGTAAAAAGCAGGGTGATTATTTTAGTCTTTTATACTGTCTTCTTCCAAATACGGTTCTCTTCCCACTTCCTGTTCCTCCAGCCACACTAGAAAAAGAGCCCAGCCAGAGGACACTGGGAACAGTGGGAGACACAGAGGGACAGCAGCTGGGCAGGAGGGCACACCTGGGTGCCAACAGGCTGTGGCACTGGGTTGTTGGGCTGGACAGTGGGGTCAAACCAGTGGGGTTTTTCTCCTGGGAAAACTGGCCCTTCAATGCAATGGGTGTCACAGGAGCTGCTGGGGCTTTGGAACAGGGCTGGAAGGGAGGAGGCTGTGCTGTTCATGCTCTCTCCCCAGCTGCTTTCACTTCAAATACTTTTCTTAAAGGAAATAAACCCTCTACAAGAACAGAAATTGGTTTGGAAAGTACAACCAGACTGGCTGGGGGTTTTGAGTTATAAAGAGGCATTCCTCCTCAGCAGCCAGCGTGGTGGTTCCCCTCCATTCTTCTAACAGATAAAAGAAAGCTGTAGAAAACTCACAAAGGTTATTGTGCACCAGGAGCTCGTTAACTGGAAGAAGTTAATTGTGAATGGTAGCACTGTGCAGACCCGGTGGGTCCCGGCCTTGGTCCTGGCCCTGCCACACCACTGCTCCCTGCATGGCCTGGCCTGGCCCGGCCTGGCCTGGCCTGGCCTGGCCTGACTCGGCCTGGCTTCCCTCACTGAGGCATGGAGGACGTTCATCAGTGCCTTTGCAGTTTGTCTGGTGAGGGGACAAAGCTCATGGTCATGGCAGCTGTGCTGCCCTGTGGCAGTGGCCTCCCCAGAGCCTCCCCCAGCACCATCCTGCTCCTCACCCACCCAGCCTTCCTCCTCACCCACCCAGCCTGTTCCTCACCCACCCAGCCTTCCTCCTCGCCCATTCAGCCTTCCTCCTCACCCATCCAGCCTGCTCCTCAGCTATCCATTCACCTTTCTTTCTCATCCAGCCTTCATTCCTCCTTTTCTTTTTTCCCCCACAGCCTTCACCCCTCCTTGGAACTGATGGAGGCAAGGTGCTTGTTGGGGGCGTGATGGCAATTCAGGACTTTTGTATTAGGACCAATTCTTCTTTTCAGTCTGTAGTAATTAAAAGTATCAAGAGGTTTAAGAAGTAGCCAATCTGTTGAAAGCCAAAAGCTGGAGGATACACAGCTGTCCTGTTTCTTATGCTGGCTTTCTCTAGACTCTGCTCTGGCCTGATGGAGAAGGAATAACTAGCCAGCCTTTCAGGTCCACCCTGCATTGGCTCTTTTTCCACCTGTTTTATGAAAGCTGTGTCCACACTACTCATTACTAAATGCTGAATTCTATAACATGGGCACCAAACATCCAGAATCTGCCTCCCAGGCTGGGCAATACATTTGTCACTATGAACCGAGGTTCATTTCACAGTGACAACATGGAGAAGAATGACAAGGCATCAAGAGTGAAGAAGCAAAAGCAAAAGGCTTAAAGCAGCTTTCAACTGTTGAGATGATGAGGGAAAAATAACTGATAATATGGGTGTCCATCACTTGGGCAGGAACACCCTTGTCCCATGACATGATGCTAAAACAAATCCTAATGCCTTCACACCTTTCCAGATTCTGATCCTACTTGGATTTTTAAGACATTCTTTCTTGTATTGCTTCTTTTCATAAAATTACATTGGTCCCAGCTTGGTTCTGCAGTTAGCAGCTTCATTTTGTGAGGAAAACAAGTGATGGAAGGTCTGCAGCTGCTGGCAACACCACAAGAACACTGCCAGCATCCAGGAGCCTTCTTTTGCCTTTTGGCTGCCCACCTCTGAGTTATGGGGTCCCACCTGCTATTTAAAGGTAGATTAAGCCTTCCTCTAAATTAATAGTTTAAACTGAGCACAAAATTACTTTGAATTTAGTTCATGCAGGACATCCTACAACCTGGGTCCTTTTGCCAGGCTTTCAGCAACTGATCATCTAGGTGAGAACAGCTCCAGGGTATGCTTAATCCTGCTCAGGATGTGAGGTGAGCAAAACTTTACAGATTGAGGTGTTAGTAGATAGTGTGTATGAAGAAAACAACACACTCTAGACACCTGCTCCCCATTTGATGCTTGAAAGGAAAATTCTCCTCTTTCAGCACTAAAGCATTGGCTGCAAGTGTCAATTTGCTATCTTTTATAGAGAAAACAACATTGAGAAACTATTCACCATGGGTAGTTTATCCACAAAGCAAAGGCTGTCCAGGAATTTGAAACCACTGGGTAGAAGGGATTTTCTATTTCTATTCTACTGGGTTAAGGGATTTTCTATTCTATTCTACCAGGTAAAAACTCTGTCTGAGTTTTTAATTTTTGTTCTGTTGATCAGGGTGCATATGCCTGAGAGGGAACAAACACATGTGCATGTCAGCTCCAAAGGGAGGAACCCCAAGCACAGGTGACATGATCTCACTCATGGTGCTGTGTCAGATCTTGAGAGGGCTACACTGACCTCTGCTTTTCTCCTGCCGCTTTTCACTATTGCCACAAGTAAGAGCTGAGATTGGATGGGTCAGTCTTAACCCAAAAGATCTAATCTGATTCAAAATGCAGGGGCCCACAGCTACGTGAGCTTAATTGGGCCCTTCTCTCTATTTCTGAGACTGTCAGGCACAGGAAGGTGGCTGCTGACTGTTGGAACAGAAAAATGTGTCACAGAGCTGAGGTGCTTTTCTTATCCTGACTTACTTAATGTCTGTCCCGCCTCCTTCCTTCCATAAAGATGTCTGTCATGCCTGTCCCATTTTCTGCCTTTCTAGGGTCATAAGCAATACTGATTACCAAGTAACTTAATCTCATCCCTCTATTAGCTTAACCATTCCCTTGATGGATCACAGACTGGGTGACAACAGGCAAAATCTGTGTCATTAAAAACTCAAACTCCCTCTGCTCTCAGAGGTGCTGGTATGGTGGCAGAGCTCCCCTTGCACACAGGCAGCCTTGCCTTCTGCCTGGTTACATCTCCTCCGGGCAGGATGGTGCATCCTGACTTTACAGCTGCTCTGTGTGGCTACACATGGTTTCACAGCACGATCTATCAGCACCGACCACCCTCCTTGCAGGGATCTGAGAGTGCTGCCTTTTGGCACAGGAATGAGCCTGCTGTCCCCAGAGAACATAAAGACAAAATCCTGGCCAAAGAGGGAATCATGAGAACAGAGCTAAGGTTGTGACTTCGTAAATGTTTATCTCCAGTCTGTATTTGATGTCTGGATAATAAGGTGACCAGTCTCTCACAGAAACGTAAGGCAGGTTAAAAAACAGAGGGGCACACAGTGGTTTTCTTGAGCTGCAGCACAGAGCATGTGCAGGGCCTTACCATTCCCCACTTGCCACCTTTGTGGCTGATGGATGCTTTCATGCAGTGTCTCTTCCTAAGTCCTTCAGATCTGAGTTGTAAGTATGGTTGATACAGCTGTGCTGCTTTTTTTTTTTCCTAAAAAAAATGGCTTTCCCTTTGTAGTGTTTGCATTTTTTCATGCTGCTCTGGTTCACTCACCGTTTTCCTCAGTTTGGTAAGGAAACTGTCTGTGAAAACAAGAATGGAAAAAAAGAAAATTATCAAAGACAGATTTTTAATATACACGGGGAAGAGATGTTTCAAAGTGAGTCTATCAGGTTATGCACCCAAGTATTATTTCTGCCCTTGAAAATCTTTCACTTACAGTGCTTAATTGGTCTGTGCAAATCCATTGCTTAAGAGGTAATTGGCCATTTTAATAGAAGGATCAGAAACAAAAACACTCCAGGCTGTTGTTCTAACCATTAAAAAAAAAAAAAGGAATTATGGAAAGAATATGTTTCAGGGCATCATCCAGCCTTCCAGCCTCTCTTGAAACTGTGCAAATTCACTTGGTGAAAACAACAGCAGACACAATGAAATGAGTTGTATATGAAGAACTGAGGTCTCAAATGTGATATTATGCAGAAAGTAAAGAGTCTGTACTAAATAAGTAACAGCTCAACGTGTTACCAAGGGTGCACTTGGATTTTGATGAATGTTAAAAGAACCTTTAGCCTTGAAAATAAAGAGGATAATTTCTCTCTAGGCAATGGTTGCTCATGAAAGCCATAAAATAAGAGCACTGGAGCCCTAATTTTATAGTGCTTTTTAAATTATTTTCAAATGGTCCAGCTGCTTTGTGCCACAATAGCACAAGGCAGAGATATTTACGCCGGCAGTAACAAGCATGCATCAGCCTGCCCGGGCTGCTCTCCGCAGGCAGCCTGCGGGAGGCGAAACACACGTGGAAAGATGATACTTGCCAATGTGGATTGATCACAATCACACCATGGTCAGAGCAATCCTGGGAAGCTGCTTTTTCCACCCAACAACTTGATTGTTTTCCTTGTCTGTGTGTTGCTTGTGAAGCACAGGATCTATGCGGCTGCCAGCGCTGGTTCTATTTTGACACTTGAGAGCCTGCCAGCAATGTGTGCTCTTAGGCCATACCGTCCTTGGCAGATGTCTCTTTTTGGAAATAGGAGGGCAAACTCACCCCTGGGTTACGCTGCTGGTTTGGGGTGGGAGTTTCCACGAGCACTAGTGTGGCCCCAGCTTTGGTGTTTGATTCAGCACTGCATTACCTTCTCCAGAAATGCATGCATGTGGCAAGTGAACTCTGGGCAAATGCTGTGGAATTCTGCTGAGATGCTGAATTTCCACCAGCAACTTTCCCCAGGTTACTTTACCTCTGCATGTTTAGGACTTCAGTCTAAAACTACTATTTATTTTCCAAACAAATGCTCTAAGATGAGAACTACCCTGGGGTGGTCTAGCTTAGCTTGCCAATTTGGGTAGTCATTTCAACAGTTCAAAAAAAGTTTCAATTTTTTTTTCATTACAGTCTCCTCTCCTTGACGAGACATTGACATAAGGCAGGGTACTGGGAGAAACCTGCCTTCTAAGCCAGCAGAATAGGCTTTAAAGAGCAGTTCCTTTATGAAATATTCCATTAAAATTAAATAACTTATCCCTTTCCATGTTCACTAGTGCTAGAGGCACAGGAATGTTCAAGTAATAAGAATTTTGGTGGGAACAGGAAATTTTGAGCAGGAGAGAAATGTCTAATTTATGGCTGAAAATTTATTGCATTTGCAATAGTTCTCAGATCCATAAAGCTGAGACAGACCTGGGCAGAGGACATGGCAAGAAAAAGTTACCTCTGGAAAGTCCTCAGCCATTGAGCATCTCTTGTCACCAGGGTGAGAAAACGGTGTCCCATCTGGTGACTTGTACAGATTGGGCAATATTTTCCCCTTTTCATTTGTTCCAATCAGCAAAACAAGTTAGCATCTTTTTGTGTTCAGGGATATACTTAAAAGCTTTAATTTTAAACAGGGGCGTACTTTCTCTTGGAGTTGAGTTTTAAGAGTTTCAATGAGCAGAATGGACAGCAAATTAGGAATGTACTCCCAGAGGAGTACCTAGCAGATTTGCTGCCTTCATTTAACCAACTGATTGAGGAATGACAGGAGAATGCAAAATTCAGAAACATTCTAGACCCTAAACAGAGAAGAAAAATAGATTTGATACCAAAGCTTTAGGTCATGTTCCTTTCATCTTTATCTCATATTCAGATTGTTCGTCTGACATTTCTCTTTGTCACTTTGTGTTCTTTTAATTTCATAGGAGTTTAGAGTTTACATAGGTGTATACTGTATATATGTTCAGTATGTAAATCCTGCACCCTGATGAAATTGCTCATAACTGGGTAACTCTTTGGATAGCATTGCCTAGAGGAAAATGGCAGAATATCATAAGGTAAGCCAGCATAAAGGAAGCACATCTGCTTTTTCTAAGAATACAGCAAATACAGATTTTTCCTTTCAAAACAGAAAGGAATACACATAGTGCTGTTCCAGGCTGCACGGCATAGTGCTATGGTCACAGATTGCATAAGTTTGTACTTCTGCCTCATTCGCATCTCATCTCATCTCTGAGAGATCCAATTTACAGCAGCTGAGATAAAGTAGCCTCCAGGGTATTACATACAGCCCTTTCATAAATCAAGAACTGCTTTTTGTTACTAGAGATCTAAGTCCAGAAACAGAGGAAAACACGTGGCAAGAGGCTTTGTAAGTGGCCAACTGGCATGTCTCTGCAATAGCTCTTTGCAGCTTTTGGCTATTTCTCAAATGAGAAAGTAACTATTTTTAGTTATTTTTGTTGTGTATTCTGACAAATCAATACAGAAAAATTAAAAAAAAAAAAGAAATTGGTGATTTCTGACTGAGAGCTCAAAACTGTCATCCCTATTATAATTGCTTTTCTTTTTTCTCTCCTATGGCAGAAGATACATTCTGATGATTACTAGTACACCATGTGTGATTCTTGCCACTGATGTGGATATGGTTTTGTTGGCCACTCCTCATCTCGCAGGATCCTGCTGTTTTCCCACGTGCCAATGAAGACAATGTCTGTAAGTGGATAATTAGGCTTACCTGAGTGGTTGAGTGACATTTAGTTAATGCTGCTGAAGTAATTTGTGATTGCTTAATGCGAGTGCTGTGTAAGAGCAGCAGTTTACTATTGGGACAGGGACTCTCCATTTGCCCTTGTTAATGCGCACAGAATGTACAGAAATGTGCAACAAGGTCAAAGTCGATTATGTCCACTATGAAAGCTCATGATTACAAATAGCTCAAGTTATCTCGTTGCCTTGTAATGTATTCCTGTCTGTAGTGCCCACCTGTCAGTGCCCACCACAGTCTGAGACACTTTTTCCCCTTTGAGATGTGTAAGAAAAAGTAAGGTAGTAGAAGAATGGTAAAAGGTTGTGATTTCTGAATATACTTACATCTGGAAATGCAGAATTCCAAGTTATTTCACTTCTGAAAAAAAAAAAAGTTTAACAAGTTTTACTGACTTCAGTTGGCTACAATCACATTGAGGACTGCTGGCCCAAAGACCCTACAAAAATTCACCTCAGGAGGTAGCTCAGGTCCTTCTATAACTGGATTTGAAATATGTATGTTGAACTCACTGAGGTTTTAGCATAGCTTGTAACCGTACAATGTTTCTTTGCTGAAGTGATATTAGCCTTGCTGATCTGGTTAAACTCCAGTTAATAAACCTGCCTGCTTAAGATCAGCATGAAGTTTGACTTCTGCAGGATATTTTACATATTGTGCCCTCAGCTGCTTATTATATAGCACTTCAGAAAACATTGTACCTTTAAACCCAAAGGTCCTTGGCCTTGTATATCAGCAATGGCTGATAGCCAGACAAATATTTAATAACCAGTTTGTTAACAACTTCAAAGTCCTCCAGGATGAAAGTCATCATCTTAAGTCAGCCATCCCTACTTTTATTATATATTTAATTTGTTTAAAGATGCTGGACATCAGATTTCTGATAAAGGCATATAGAGAAATATTTCTTATAAAATACAGCATTAATTCTAGATTGATCTTTGATTTCCAAGTAGCTGCTCAGAAACTGCACATAAATGGTTCCACAGAAACAAGAAGTGACAATATATGTTACTGTTCTGGGATATTTTAGCTCTGGCACAAGTCCTGAGGCTGGCATGGGTTTGCTCAGTAACAGAAACATCCATTGTTTATTAACTTCACTGAGTACTGGGTTGGGCCCTAAATGCATATACTCTTTCCATTCCCATTTCTATCTTATGAAGAGATAGAACCCTTATTCCAACCAACACCCATGAACCCTTATTCTCAGGTGTTGTTCCTATTTGTCTTATTGATGTTGGCACAATAAAGAAAATTCCATCTGTAGTACTTGATCAACTTCTAGTTTCACTCTTTGCAGTCTGTAACCTGTATTTAAGCTGATATTAGTGATCCATGAACAAAGAAACCTGCTTACATTTTTATTTCTGTTAGCTGAATGTTCTCAAAGTTCATGTTTTCCTTACTACACATACACACTGTTGTTATCTATATATTTTTTCATTTTATTCTCTACCCATTGCTTTCCTCTTACAAGACAGAATGTGATTGAAAGAAACATTCAAGAGTAGTTTGGAATATGTATATTCACAGGCATTAAAAGGGGGTCTTGAAACTGCACATAAAAGGCTGTCTAAAATCACATGTTGCTGTTGAGAGAACACAATTTCAGTGATGTTTGTCTTAAATGTTTGCCTGTACTACCTCTCAGGCTCAATTCTACAAATCCTTATTTCTGCACATGGTTCTAATAAGTAAAAGAGTTAATTTCCAAGTGTAGTTACAAGGTGTAACCGGAAAGGCAAGGGTCAGTTTTGCACTCTCCTGGCCAAGGCAGGCGTTCAGCGAAGCGCTGCACATCCTTGTGGCTCTGCCTTAGCACAGCCAGGCTCCGAGCAGGGCCCCGTGCTGCTGGCTGTCCCCACCCGCAGGGCACAGGGCCACCTGCCGGCTGCCACGCTCCTGCCTGCAAGTGCAGGGACATCAGGAAGCAGGCGGCAATCTGTAAAACCAAGTTTTGTAAATGCAGATTATTTCCCCAACGTCACCTAGCTCATTTTTGGCGTTGCTGTTTCATAGCTAAAAGAATGGCCACTTCAGCTGTAATCAGTGGGCAATCAGCTGGGGTTTTAGTATCCCCTGTTTCTCTCTTGTAGGAATTACTGTAATTTCTAGATATTTCAACGAGTTTGCAACCTGATGATGGTGAAAAAACCCTTGTTTTGGCATAACACTGGGCACTAGGCATTTTGGGTGAAGATGATTGCATGCTTTCTCTATGCTTCAGAGTGAAGTACCCATCTGCACAGTTTTCAGAAATAGTGAAGTCTGCTGTCATTCAGAATATCCACAGATTTGTCAAAATTTCAACTGCAAATCAAGTTGTCATATAAACAGCCAAAATCAGAATACTTTTTAATGTGAAAATTTCCATTCTAGTTAAAATTACACCAAAAAAGGTAAAAACCAATTATTGTTCAATTTTAAGGCTGCTCAGGATCATGAGCCTGTCTTGTGCTTTGTATGGTAAATGCTGTAGCATTTATAAAATCTGTATACTGCACAATTATAAATTAATACAAAGCAATAAAGAGAGTCTAATTCTCTTTTTAATTGTTTTTCTGTGCAGTAAGTTCTTTCTTTAATGGATAGTCCTTTTGCTTTCTTCTGTACTAATCTTGAGTCTATTTTAAGGCAATGAAGTTTACCAATGCTAACTATATAAAGTTGGACAGCATATGTTAATGAGTACTGTATTCCCCAGCCCTCCAGAACAGCTCAGCCTCAAATAACACATATTGCCTATGTAGAGATTAGGCCACTCTTCACCCACGTGATTTAATTCCACCTTGCAGCTGTCCAAAATATCTGGCAGTTCCTGGGCAGAGGGAGTGCCAGGCTCAGAGCATTCCTGGGCTGACAGGGTCTGTCTTCAGGTGCTGAGCCCTTTGGAGGCCTCAGGCAGTCAGGCAGAGGAGGGAGGGCCTGCTGGAAGCCGCTGCTGTGGGATGCAGAGGGGAGGGTTTTGCTGAAGCAGGCTCTTTCTGCCGCTTGATGTTCCCAAGCAGGTGGCTGACTCTAAATACAGCTCGCGCCTTGACGCCTCCCTGGATTAGCTCAGCACTACGTCCCTGATGCAATGGGGAACAGCCAGAAAAATGAACCTTCTGCTTTAAGTGAATCTTATGCAAAAAAATGCTACTCCCGTCCTCACACAAGCTATAGTGCTGTTCCTGCCAGCACAGAGCTTTCCCTGTGAGGGAAACGTCAGTCAGTGCAACCGAGACGCAGTCCCAAATGCCTCATGTGACCCAGTTCTAATAATAAGCTACCAGGAAAGAGGGGACAGCACAGCTTGAGGGTGAGTTCAAAATAAACATCATGAGAACACTGGTCCTGGGCCTTACCCAAGGTTCACCAACCCACTGTCTTGTGCTTGACTGTGGCTGAAAGTGAAAGCCTACAGAATTTAAGAACACACAAGCATTAATTTTACTTGTGTATGTAATAATAATAACACTCTCCCAGCTTCCAGCTGCAGTTTATGAGCTTGCTGTCTGGATGGAGTTTCTAAGTATTTGGTAATCCTGAATGGATTTCTGTCCCTCAAACTTTTTCACTTGAATGTCTATAGGCTTTTACTCTCTGCAGCATCCTGCAAGTGTTACACAGCTCATGTAAACCCCTCCTCTTGTTTCAGACCTGATTTCTACTGACTTCATCTGATATCTTCAGTTCTTGTAATGGAAAATAAAATGAGGAGACATTTTCACTGGAACTCTACATGGGTCCCTTCAGGTGACTGGTTTTGTGATTGCTTTAAGCAGATTTAAGTCTGCCAAAGCTGTAGCAGGGACAGATCCTTTCACTTGCACCTTCTCCCAGGTTGTGTAGACCCTCTTGACAAATGTGTATTTTCTGAACGAAGTGCCACTGGGGAGGCAGTATTTTTCCTTCATTTTGGTTCCTTAATCTAACTTGCCAAACTAACATTCAAAATACAAGTTTTTATGCTGATAGTGGAAAGCGGTGAAGTACTAATGTCATGTCACATCGTGACTTGAGTTATGGATAGGGTAAGTGACAGGTGAGGAGGTCCCTTTTCCTCTTAGCACATTGCAGCAGACAATGCTTTCTGTTTTAAGAAGTTACAGGACTATTCTTCTGCTTTTGCTTATGTTGACTGGAATCTTTTTCCCTGCACAAATGTGCACTCAAAGTAAATCTGTATATAAAGAAGCAATACAGACAGGCAGGAAATATAAGCAACACTGACTCCACAGATTAAAAGCACTTCTGTGATTTGACAATGCCCTTGAAAAAAGTTTCTACCTAATTCATTCCTTCCACTGAGGTAAGAAAGTCATGCTTGCAAGATCACTACCATGCCATTGGTGGCATGGATGCCCTACTGACTCAGCTTCACTCTGTGCTCTTCCCTTCCCTGCCCCTGGTGAAACAATACTCTCCCAGGATGAGCAGTATCTTCAAGAGCAGGTACTAATTTACAACAGGAGCAGCTGTGGCTTTGTAGGACAGATGCTCAGAGGCATGCAAAACATTATCCTGATGGGAGGATTCCATTAATCTTGCTCACATGTGTCTAATTTTGCCCAGCCTAAAGTCATTAAGATGCATTATTTCACTCACATGAATTTCAGATTTTTTAATGCTGTGTCTTCAAAAGGTTTCCAGACTAAAACCTACTGTAATGTGAATGAAGTATAAATTATAATGAAATATTAACTCATATAAATCCCTATTAATTTTTATGGAGAACTTCAAAGCAAAAAAAGCTCCTCCTCCACCACTCCGCTGCTTTGTGAGGTATAAAGATTGTCCTATCACTGTTGGGTTTTAAATGTGATTTCCTATTTGATCTTCTCACACAACAATGTCTTACCTTTCTCTCATCAGTGGAGCTCTTTTGCAACATTTAGGAAAAATCTCAACAGTCAAAAGGATGTCTTGAAAGGATCTTAAATATGCTTATTTTGCAAAGCACTTGTGTACAGTGAAATAGGGAGGGATTTCTACATTCCCCTAAATGCTAGGCAGAATCAGCATTCATGTCATAACCTCTGCAAGAATGAAGAAGGAAATGTGGTCTGGAAAGGAAGAGGTCACAAGTCACCATTGTATTAGTCTTCTACTAACCTTGCAAGCCTCTTCCAGCAGAGAATAAAATGATCAGAACTGATGCTTCAAATGCAAACAAGCAAGCAGAAATGTATTTACTTAATCTGTCAGGGAATCTTTTAAGGTCAACTAATCAATAAATCCAACCAGCAGCAAAGGGCAAAACCAAATTTGATTATCACTTCATGGTTCACCACAAGGTAACAAGCTAATTTTCAGGCAGAGTGGTAGCATGAATTTCAAAAGCTGTTGCTGTATTAAAAATCACATTGGTTGAAGTACTGATTAACTGGTGACAGGAAAAGTGACATCCTCAAAACATCTTAAAACTAATGTGTATCAATTAGGCCAAGCCAGTGATGTAAGCTAAATGTCTCCCTGATATTAAAGCACGGGTGATCCAAAGCCACTGACACAGAACTGATTTGGGATAATTTGGAGAGCAAGCGTACTGAGGAGTCCAACTCAAAAAATGCTTTGAAGACCTGAAATAGTCTTTTTAACATCCTCAATATACTACATGATATATATTATTTTTTTGAAGACATATTTAACAAGAAAAGACTCGTGGGGTTTGCTGACCCAGGCTGCAGACATTTATTCTGATGGTGTGGGTCTTGTAGCTGACACACCATAATATTTAGCAGACCAGAAAAAGAGGAACATTTCTGTAGGAGTGCCTGGGCTCTCAAGAAACTGCCCTTGTCACATCATCAAGCCTGAAACACAAAATTTTTCTTAGGAGAACATGCATGTGAGAACTGTAACCAAACTGAGAAAGATGATTACGTTACACTCCTAAGTAAAAGGGACTCAAACATCCTTTACAGCGAGATGCAAATATTGAACTTGCCTCTGGCATGAGCAGAAACCAGGGACAAACTTGGTCTGTCTTAACCACTTCAGTGCATTCATCCAGTAGCACCACTCAAGTCACAGCAGTTCACCCTGCGCAGTGGTTACAGTGCTGCTGTTGGCTGTGCTGGTTTTGGAGGGACTGAGCTATCAGAATTAATCCATGTACCGTTCTCTTGGCCTTTTATGTCAATGCATAATTGTCTTCATTTTTGTAATGTGCTCTGATCATGGGAAGCTGTATGTGCACAGTGGCTCTGCAGGGTGAAACTCAGTAGAGTGAATGTAGACAAGGTTGCCTGTTCAGCAGTCCTTCCTTTGCCGTAGCTGAACATCCAGATTTCGCAGGTGCTTCAGGAAACCACGATTGGGTGAAATCCATCGATGCTCCTTCACTGTCTTGATGGCTTCAACTAATGGGAGGTGATGATTTATCATGAGATATGCTAGGACTAGAGAAGCTGATCTGCTTACTCCAACTGCACAATGTACCAATATTTTGGCTAGTAAAAAAAAAAAAATACAGTCATCAAGAGAAGCAGTACAGTGGATGAAGTTTAATTTAAATGTTTTTCTCACTCTTCTCATAAATCACATGAACTGCTAATCAGTTAAGTCTAATTTGCCATTGTTACAGCCACTTGTATGAGAAATGCCATGAGACTCCAAACTGATCTCAGAAACACTGGTAAATCAAAGAAAACCCTCTTAGAGTAATGAAGCTGTTCTGTTTTGACCATGAGGAAAAGAGGAAAAGAAGACCTATTAGTTTCAGCAGGCTCCTTTATGCAAGGAAGAATGCTAAAATCTGGCCTGAATGGATGGCATAGCCAAATTAGCCACCAAGAAAAATGACTGGCCTAGTACTATTGCATGATCAGGCAATTTGATGCAACTGTAGTTCTATTTTGAAGTCAGAACTTGTGATACAGAGACAGCTCCATTAATGTCAATTTACTCATGCTAGAAATGGTTTTTTATGTAAAACTGGTTAATTAGTATTTTATTGCACCACTGCTAAGAAGCTCAGTTTCTTGTGGAACTCACTGTAAATCTCCTTGAGTAAAAGTAAATCTGCTTCTTGGAGGCACAGCCTTGCAGGCTCTGTTCACACAAGAAACTCATCTGCAATATATGAACCTCTATACAGTTGGTGATTGCAGAAATCAGGACATTAGTCTTTTATTCCTTTGTTCTTGCAATAAGACGGTCTCAAAAGAGGGTGTCCATTTCCAATGCATCTTTTTGCTTCTCCCCTTTTGAATGAGCCTTACCTTCCAAATAATCTTCTCTCTCCTCCCCAGGCTCTCTCCAGCACAGTTCATCTGTTTTGTCACATCAGCTTTTTGGGACCTAGTCAGAGCTACACCCACATACACAGCACTCCCTTCTCCTGCCACCCACCGTGCAGGTGACCAGCACCTGGCAGGACACCATGTAGTGACTTGTCCACCACTGAGCTTTGTGGAGCTGACCTGTTACATAAGGCTGCTGACTCGCATCAAAATGTGACCAACAATGATTTCATACCTCCTGGCGTGTTCAAGGCATTGTGGATAAACTGTGCAGCAGAGAAAAAGAACTGGCTGATATCAAAGCTTGGCAAGTCATGGGCTGGTACACCATAATAATCAATGGTTGCTCCATAAAAGTCCTGGCCTCCGTGGCTGTATGATGTGCCATGGGCAGCATTTAAAACGTGGGTCACACCCATCTTCCACAAAACAAATCTGTTGTGTGCTGTTACTCTAAGGAAAAGACAAAGACAAATCAAGATGGGTGCAGTGATATTCACAGAGCAGAGCCCTGAGATTGCATCTCCCAAACCACTGCGGGAGCACCAGCCCATCCATCGATTCTAAGGGCTAATCGAGAAGGGAATAGCAGTTTAGTCATAATTTTATCTCAGAAATCGTGCTGTCTGCAGCGTAAACGACAGCAATTAGCAAAACTATGAGGTGTCTAAAGCCGCACCCAAGAGGCATACTAACAGAAGGTACGGCAGAGGTGTGTCCGTAAAGCTGTACTTACAGGTCCCCTAAGAAGAGATTAGGCCACACTTCATCAACGTGATTGCAAGAGGGCCGCCCAGTGTTCAGGAGCAGCTCGATTTCCTTCAGGGAGGGGACATCCTCCGGGCATGACCCAGCGCCTTCAGGGTCCTGGGTGTCCGGCGCCCTTGCCCCAGACATGCTGAGACCCAGGGCGAGACGCCGCTCCCGCCGGCCGGAGGACCGGCACAGGGCGCTGCCAGCCCCGCTCGGTGCCGGGGCAGGCTGCGAGATGGGCTGGGGCAGGTGCCGGGCAGCCAGGCTGGCATGCCCGCCCCAGGGCTGGCCGCTCGCCTCTGCCCTGCCCCGACCGGCACAGCCGCTCGAAACAGATGCAGGTACCAAAGTGGGCATTGCTGGACCCTCACTGCTCCAGTCTGCTTCTCTGGGCTCGTCTCCAGAGCCGCACTGCTCTGCCACACAGCAGCCTTGGCGCCGGGGACGTCAGCCACGTGTGGCACAACCCCCTGCCCGCAGGACACGCACTAACACTGGCTGTGACTGTCCCCAGCCCTGTCTCGACACAGCCGTGGCAGTCATCGAGATCTGGCCATTCATCACTAGCAATTAAAGCCTGATAAAGGAAAAATAGCAACCTGTCGCAGTAACAATTGTCCGTCATTTAGTCTGAGGTGAAAGGGTCAGAAATACACCAGCGGGTCCTACCAACACGGTCACCAGGAGGTTAAACACCAAGTGGATGATGATGATGATGATGATGCCTTGCCTGTCACTGATAATCTAGGGAAATTTATTTCTTCAAGCTACTGTTTTTTCACAAAGTGAAATTATCGGAGATATCTGTACTTTATGTTTTTAATATTTTCTATTGCAGTCCTTCACTGGGTTAATACAGTACACCTGCCACATATTGCATGATACCTCCCTCCGTTGAAAACAGAACAAAAGCCAGGAGTGTAATGGTTATCAGGTGAAACTTGTAAGCCACTGATTTAGTTTATGTAGGAAAGTCTGATGAGCCATAAATTGGAGACCCGCTATAGTAAATTGTAGTATTAGTGGGTCTTTTCAAGTACAGCAGTGCCTGTGCTTCTGCAGGATGACTCCTAGCAGGGGGCTGCAAAATTGTCAGTGGTGGAGCTACAAGGTAGAACAAAAGAAATGGTGATGCTTTTCCTCTGTAAGCCTGGCAATCCAGGAGAGAAGGTGACTCAAGAGGAGAAGCTTGTTGCTAAGAGTTTCCCCTGAAGAAAAAAAGGTCATGCATAGAAGGAGCTCTTGGTCAGGTCTGAGCCATCTTCATTCCATATGCATTGATATAGTATGATGGATTTGCTTTATTTTATCAAGAGACATATCATGGACATTCTAAGCTGGGTATTAAAGTCTGGACTAATTAACTGGGCTTAGGAATACTCAATGAGAGATCATCATAATACAATGCAATAGTTTCCAGCATCAGAGGACAAAATCATATGCAACAAGGGGAAAGTGACTTTGAATAGAATATTTCATGAAGCAGAAATTACTTATATTCTGTGGTATTTAGGGAAGAAGCTGTTTAAAAGGTTCTGGTGTACAAAGAGACTTGTTACTTCCCGCTGCCATATATGTTCTGACCTAAAATAATGAATGAGGGAAACGACGAGTAACAGTGCTGCAGTGCTTATTTAGAGGGCGTAGTGGGACAGGCAGCCAGGCTCTTCTGTGGGTGAGGCAAAGAGCTGGCCAGACCCAGCAGAGGAGAGGACTGGAAAAATGGCTGAAGTTAGATTTCAAGCACTCTGTATATGCCTTTAATACATTACCTTGTTTTTCTCTTTTGTTCTTGGGTTTGTTGTTTCGATAAACTAGTGTGCTTTAAGCTGATTGATGCATTCCCATGAATCAGGAAAATTAACTGACTGAGCAGGTTAAGCTGTTCAATTTAGTTTACTTCTCTCAGGTTTCTGGGTGGAGACTCAAGGTGAGGCTTTACTATCAGTTTTTTTATAAATGCAACCCCAGCCCATTTGTTGTTAATCAAGTTCTGTGAAAAAGGTGAAACTCATGGTTAAGTCTAGCCCTTTTCAGCTGTAAAACTTTTACTGGCCTCTCCACCAATTGCAATGACTAAGAATTCACCAGTTGCAATGACTAAGAACTCAAAGTTCATCTGTGGTATGAAAGGTGACAAACAGAAAAACACAAACTCCAGAAAAGTGATCCCCAAGTCCTCTGTGCATCAAACATTTGTATGCATAACATCCATCTACTTCAAAACTCTGCCATTCTACACCTAACATCTAAACATTTAACAGTCTGCAAATGTGGCTTTGGTAAAGCTGTATCACTGACCTTTTTTATCCAGGAGTTGCCTTTGAAACAGACAGGAGGCAGAGATCTGGCTTTCAGATGGATTTGCCTCTGTACATCTGTGCTTCTTTTCTGGCCCTTTTAACTGCTAAGAAAGGATGTAGAAAGCAACAGACTAATACATGGTCACACTGAATAGAGGCAAGTTTAGCACTCTGTACAGGAGGCACTTTTTGAGATTCCAATCATTTGGAGGTTCTCCTGGCTGTTTGAATGCTGGGCAACTCTAAACCAAACGTTTGTGTGCAATTATATATGAACACGAAACAGCTGCTGTTTTAGCTGAAATTAATGCATGCCTAACCTTGGAACATGCAACAGACATCATTCTAACCAGCCTATGCCATCGTGATTGCTTAGAAGGTAGCACCTGGTGCAATAATCTAAATCAAACAGTCCCTGGCTAATAATGTATTAGGTGGCAACAGTGCAAATTGCTATGGAGTACTCTAGCAGCACATGGCATGGCATTGCCAGGAAAATGTGCAGCAGTTGAAAACAGGAAATTTATGGTGGCTCTTCTATTTCTTCCCTTGAAAATACTCATATCAGTTCTAACTGATGCAATGCCATCTCTCTACTGAAAAAAAAAAAAAAATCAGACTCACATACCCTGAAAGAAGGCAGCTTTTACAGTGAAAATGTTACAGCATGACAGTTCAGTTAGATAGGATTTTATACATACAGTATCTCCAGCTGCAAAAGAGTTCTTCTCATTTCACTCATTAGCCTGTTTTCAGGATTTGATTTTTGGGATGGTTAACTACTGAAGAAGAATAGAAGTATTTGAACTCTGGTACATTTTGAGCAACACTAAGTAAGTAAGTGAGACAATGTTTTCTGGTGATCCACAACAATGTACTTTTAACACCTGGAACAATTTTGTCTGCTGAGGACATGGATTTATTCTTTTTCTGTTTTTCTTTATCATCCTCTTCTAATAAGCTTGTTTTCTGTCTTAGAAAAATGATTATGGTTCACTAATTTGATTAGTCCTTAGGCATTCAATCTCTTATTCTTCCATTCCAGAATTAAGACATTTGAAGATAAAATAGATGTGTGAAAGTTCACACATGATTGACCTAAGTATGCTTCAACTGAAGTACAGAGATTGTGAAGAAATTAAAAGGCAGGACTTATCTGTAGAAAAATGAGCTTACCAAAAACCCCACCTCAAACCCAGAAAAGCAAAGAACATTATTTAAATCAACTAGCATTTCTAGTGAAAGATCCCCCCCGCCTTGCCATGTTGTATTCTTTGCTGAATAAGAATTTTCATAAGCAATTAATTCTCTGTTCAGCTGACACCCTTTTTTTTTTCTGTGTAGGGCCTTAATATTTGAGATAGATTCTTTCAAATTATTAAATGTTAACAGTATTACTTAATGACAATGTTTAAAAAAAAAAAGCCCATTACATTAACACATCTCATTTTCCTTTGCTCTATAATATATTGTAACTTGAGCTAGTTGGGAATTTTCAATATAAATTTCCTTTCTTTTATTGCATTAAGTGTCAGCCTGAACATTAAATCAATATAACTATGTGAATTGAATAAATTGTTTTCAATCTAAAGATACATTAGTGTTATTACACATTTTAAATACTTTTTTTTCGTTGGCAATCTACAGTTGTTTTTAAAATATCTGTAGCATATAATTTGTCATAAATTCTCAAACTGACTTGTCAGCACTGGCACTGCCTGTCAAACTTACATCAATGCCTTCATGTCACATGGCATGAAATGACATAACTCAAAGTGACGGAATGAGGTTTATTGGAAATTTCTGTTAAATAAAGCACCAACTATTTAGATAATTCACCCTTTTAAAGAACATCAAATATTAGCAAGGAGAAGTTTTCAGTTTTGAAGTGCAACAACTAAGCAGCTATTACATATCTAATTGTTACAAGTTTTAAATTATGCTCTGTTACTTTTCTGTGCAAGCTTATTTAGTCATTTTCAAAATATTTGCTAGGTGATGAAATTAGAGCAGAGCACTGCCATTAGCAGTGATTACTTGAGATAGAAACTGACCATCAAGCCTTTTTCCAGTGCTGAGGTTCACAGAATCAGACTTTCATTAGGGTTGGAAGGGATCCCTGGAGATCATCCAGTCCAACATCCCTGCCAAGGCAGGGTCACCTAGAGCAGGTGACACAGGAACCATTCAGGTGCATTTGGAATGTCTCCAGAGGAGACTCCATGCTCTCCCTGGGCAGCCTGTTCCAGTGCTCTTCCAACCTCTACACAAGGAAGCTCTTCCTCACGTTGAGGTGGAACTTCTTGTGTCTTTGCTTATGGCCATTACTCCTTGTCCTGTCACTGGGCAAATCACCTCTGCAAACCAGCCCAGCAGCCTCCACAGCCAGGCCCAGGCTGCTCTCCACTGGATATGTGTCTGTCTGTCTTCTTCACCTTTGCTCTGGATGCAGCTCTGGGGTTCCCTGCATGGAAATCTGTTGCTGGAATAACACATCTTAGGACCTGTAAACTTCAGATAGTCCTGGATTAACATGCATGTCTAAATACAGCTCATTTTCCAACCCAGACTTCTAAAGTCTGGAGACTGAATTTCGAATGTAATTTTTTAGGTGGATTGCTGGTTTTGCTACAGCATAGGGAAACAGGGTTAGGAAACTTCTGCTTCCGTTTTTGTTTCCTTCCTGGAATCTGGTGAGCTGGTAGACCCTAGTGCATGTTTATATGTAAAATAAACCAACAAAGCCGTAGCACTCTGAACAAAGCAGCAGTTTCCTGGTACCTCTCATGAAAAGAATGAGATCCCAAATGGTGAGTTAGCTTCAGGACACGTGCTTAAGGCTGTCACAGTGACCTATTCCATGATAAGACAGCTCTGTAGCCTGCTACGAGTTTTTTTGCAGCAATTTTTAATTTTATTTTGTGCTTATTTTTACATTTTTGGTTTAAACCAGTTGTTCAGATAGAAGCAAATGCAGTCATGTATTGTAGATTGTACCAACTTGGCAATTGGAAGTCTGCAAAAAGTTGTGATTGACTGGCAGCTGGTGAAGAAGAACTCATGTCAAAAACAGTAGAGAATGCATATAATAGAGAAGCACAAAATCTCGTTTAAATTACTTGCCTTGCTCTCCTGTAATTTTGTTTTCCTTGCCAGATAAATGCTAGGGGTTTTTGAATATAAATATGTGGACCTGGAGTAAGCAAAATTACTTCAATTTTCAACCAGCTTTATTAACTGATCCACTATAAACAGGAAGACAAGGTCCATTTGATTTTTTTTTCAGATTTACATGTATATGTTTGTCACTGATGAATTCAGATTAGTCAGTTTTTCATCTAGTGCCTTAACGGCAAAGAAGGAAAACATTGTGAGGGCTGAAATTGCACTTGATTCCTACATTGTTTGCAGATGCTGCTAAACTGGCAAAAACGGTGGAACACACCCTCCAACTTCAGCAACTCATTTTGGGAAACTACAGATCATTTAGTGTAAAAAACAAAAGCAGGACAGAACAGACTGCATAGAGATAAGCATCTTTGAACCAGTATCAGGGCTTGTGGAAAGGAGGAGATGTTCTCACACCTTCTGAGAGATGTTCTTCACAGTTTCTCTTGTGAATATCTGGTAGATACACAGTCCATTACAATTGAGATAGTACAAGAGTGCATATTTGCATAGGATTGCTTGATAACTCGACAACTTGACTTAGCTTTGAAGAATTTTGAAATGCAAATTTTCTTGTTACACTATTCGCAGCATATAAACTTTGCAATAGATTTCTTTTTTCTTTTTTTTAGAACAAGGATCTCAAGGCCACTTTCTCTGAAAAGGCAGTGTCATTAACTTCATGGACACTGGCACCTCCTTTTTATTTCAACTGAAGCTACAACTTAGGACTTGTTTTGGACCTCATAGTAATTACATCATCAACAAAACAAATTCTGACTGTTACTCAAACAGTTGCAAAGGGCTGGCAGCTGGCACCCCAGACAGCTGGTATCCAAAATAAATTTATTTCTGGAGCAATTTGCTTCTAGTTTGTCCGTCTCCTCCTATCGCCGCCACTTGTACTGTTTGTAGGCTATGGAGCTCCCGAAGTCACGGCGCCTTGCTGGAGCTTTCGTAAATCACGTGTGCTGTTCACATCTGTGCTTTGGATCCCGTGCATAACTGACTGAGTGCTGTCGGCCAAGTGCTGACAGCCGGTTTTATTCTTTTTATACAGACATCAGTAAAAAACAATGGTGCAACTGAAATGTTTTGTAATGACTGCCTGGTAAAAGGCCTGACAGTACGAGGGCCCTGTAAGTTTCCTCTGTTATTCTGTCCTAGCATATGCTTTGAGTTGAAGGATGCGAAAACCAGCTGATCTAGTGATTCCAAGCCTCTGGCACAGCTCGAAGCCCCTCCTGGCAGGGGCCCCGTCCTTCCGCCCCGTCCCGCCCCTTCCGCCGCCGCCTGCCGGCGCTGCCGCCGCCGCTTCCGGACGGGGGATGGGGGCTGGCGGTGGCCG
>VYZP01042954.1:338-19064 GCA_013400635.1 Hypocryptadius cinnamomeus
GAGGCATAGTAGACCCTTTCATATATTCTACTTAAAAACAATAATAATAAAAAAATAATAAAATCGCCTATGGGACATTTTATGGGGCCTTCTTAATAGCCCGTATATTAAGCGGAAGAATTTAGACTAAAGAATGCAGGCTTCAGGGAATTGTGTTACATGTCTGTGCTGTTCAGGGTTTCATTCACTTTGTATAGGGGCTGTTTTTATGATGTGTGGTGTCTAAAATTATTGAAGCAAACGGATACATTCTGGATGTCAGATAAGCAAAAATACAAATATGCGGAAAGGTGTTGAAACACTTGGTGAATATTGGGAGATATTTTTAGCTGAAAAATACAAGCTGTTTTTTCAAAATAGCTTAGATTTCTGAGTTCAGCATAGCCCTGAATTTTTAATTTATGCCTATTTGCCTTACTGGAAAGGACTAAGTTAATGTTGTGCAAGGGACAATATACGTTTTCTGACTAACTGCCTTCTCACTTTGTCCTGTGAAATTTGTTTGTGTACGGGTTTGAACCGCATTTGTGAAAAGCAGCAAATTGAAGTTCAGTCTGGGAATACAGTGACTGAAATAGTTCTAGCTATGGAGTTGGTTTGGGTTGGGTTTTTTGTTGTTGTAATTCTGTTAAGAGTTTCAGTGAATTAGACCTAAATGAAACAACTTTCAAATGTCATTAATCATGACAAAAATACTCTGTGGATTAAAAGTCTAATTTTTGTGCTTGTGATGGGTTGGGCTTTTGGTGGTTTTTGGTTTTAGTATTGGGTACAAGTGAAAATCAACTATAACAATGCAAAGTTAAAGTAAAAAGTAAAGTCTTAAAGTGAGTAAAGTTTTAAAGTACTGAAAACTGATACTAATGTACTTAAAAGTTGCAAAAGTAGTTATTTAGGATTGTGTAATCAACTGACAATATACTGTCTACCTTTTGAAGAGAACTGAATATTAAATTGGTATTCTTATTTAAATGTCATAATAAAATTTATTTAAACTGTACATCTTAGCAATTATATACATTGTCAAAGCTTGTAATATGGGCATTGGTGTTAATATTGCACATGATACTTTATAGTAGCTTTTGGGAGTGATTATTGAATTGTCAGCCAAGAATGCTGACTTGCTGTAATTTTGGGGAAATGATAATAATTTATTTCAGAAAATTCTCTTTCATTACATTTCACATAGGGCATAAACTGTAGAAAATACACTGTAGTTAAATAGTCAGGAATTATCTCTCTGTTACACACAGAAAATAAATCTCCCTGAGTATTCCATTCCTATGTCATCTAGGGCAGTCTCAAAAGTATTGGAAACTATTTGCTTGAGGACTACTCTCATGGGTACAGAATAGTATGTCCTTCTAACTATCTAAAGTGACATAACAAACTCCTAGTGCATTAAAATTGCCTTAATAAATGCCTAAAAGGTTAAAATTTTGCGATTTAGATACAATTCACCAGGTGTGAAATGTAGTTGTTAATTTGTTCATGGCCACCTTTGCAGAACATGTAATAATCTTGGCTTGTTTCTGTGCCCCCCAGTCATGTTAATTTGTTAGAGCTTTGTGGACAAGTCCAACTGAGTTTAATGTGATTGATTTCAGTATTATATTTTTTGTGAAAACGTCTCACAGGTGGTACTAGTTGTCTCTCCTTTGTGGGGGTGGAAACAAGTGCATGGGGAAATGGGCACATCAGTGTTGGTGATTTCCCATGGCCTAATATCACATTGCATGGCCAACATGAGTGCAAGTGCATCACCACTGTCCTTGCTTTTCTATTTGTTACCAAGATTGTTTGAAATTTTGACACCCATGGTACAAATGCAGGAGGTTGCAGCACATTTTTTTCATATAATGAAAAGCATGAGTCTTCAGATTTTTCAGTGATGGTTCTTTCACATCAGAGGATGTGGTGGGTGTGTGTATGGTTTTATACTTAGCTGTGCATGTGTTTGCTTCTCGGATTAGCGAGCAGAAAGCTGTTGCTGTTTGAGACATGTGCACCCATGGTGACTGAGCTAACAGTACTTTGACTCAGGCCACGCTGATAAACAGGCCTGGCTGAAATCAGCCCTGCTGTGCAAACCCTGCCATCTTGTGGGAGGGCACATCTTAATGGGGACTGATTCCCTGAGCCAGAAGCACAGTACCTTGTGTAGTCTGGAAGTGGGTGAATGAAGCATTGCTACACTTCCACACCTGCACGCACACCAAAGGGGTGTTTGACTGCAAGGCTGTCGCTTCTCACTACAAGGGTCTGCAGTCACCAGAGCCCACTCAGGTCTCTCGGGCAGGGGTGCTTCTCAGGGTTACCTCTCAAGAGTGACAGATTGCCTTACCCAGCATCTGACGTCTAGAATGAGGGATGATCTAAAAAGGTATAAAACTATTGTAGACAAGCCAATTATTTGACATGCAGTAAGTAGTCGGTGGTGTGACTGCTGTTCAGTCATTGTTTAATACGATATTTGGTTAAACGCACAACATTGACTCAGAGTTATGGAATCATTGTGGTTAGAAAAGATGTTCAAAATCACTGAGTCCAACACCACCACGTCAAATAAACCATAACACTAAGTGCAGTGTCCCGGAGGAGTAATTTCTTGAACTCCTCCAGGAACGGTGACTCCATCAGCTCCCTGGGCAGCCATTCCAACATTTCAGCATTACTCCAGTGAAGAAATTCTTCCTGGTATCCAACCTGACCCTCCCTGGGGTGCAGCTTTAAGGCCATTTCTTCTCATCCTGTTGCCTGGGAGAAGAGACCAACCCCCTACCTGGCTACACCCTCCTTTCCAGCAGTTGTAGAGAGCAATAAGGTGTCCCTTTGAGCCTCCTTTTCTTCAGCCTAGACACCCCCAGCTCCCTCAGCTCCTCCTCATAGAAGTTGTGCTCCACACCCTTCCCCAGCTTCACTGCCTTTCTCTGGACACACTCCAGCCCCTCAATGTCCTTCTTGAACTGAGGGGCCCAGAACTGGGCCCAGGACTTGAGGTGTGGCCTCACCAGTTCAGGGGGAGATGACTGCTCTGGGCACTTGTCCTGCAAGTCTGTTACAGCAGTGTTCAGACACGGTAGGGTACTTCTGGCTTTGCTCCAAGGAAGCTCCAAGGTTCACGTGAAAAATTCATTGTATATTGTTATTGCATCGAAATTTAATATCTTAATGTAATGGTTTTACTGCAATAAATTATATTTTAGGATAAAGCTTGGTTACCAGTGCAGGGAGTGTGGTGCGGCTTTGTTCATTTTGTGGTCAGTAAGCATTAGTGGGCTTGTGGAAACGGCATCATTGACAGACAGTGCAAACATGGTCCTCCAATGGATGAAAGATAAAAGGAATGGAAGCAAACCTCACTCTAAAGTATGCTGATTTTTTTTTTTTTGGATAAAACGTTTCTGAGAAACACTTCATATGCTTTACGCTTTGGGTATAATGGACGTCACTTGTGGATATAAGTTTGTCTGTGTTTCTTCAAATTCTTCACTTCTTATTTAGAAAGAAAATGCAGTTGAGGTGCCAAGAAGAAATAATCTCACAGACACTATATTCGTCATTCTCTTGAATGGAAAATGCGTTAAATATGTTAAATACTTTTTTTAAGAAATAAATTTTTAATATTGTGAACATGTTTCCAACACATTAACTAATGTCAAAATTTTTCTTAGAAGCAAACTATATTCATTTTCCATAAGATCTGCATGTGACTGGCAGAAGTTCCAGCTCTACTTTTATATGTAAATTATTAAGTGATTTGAGTACACCTACACAGCCTGAAGAGTGAGATGGGTTTTAAGCAGCAGTTGTTGGTCATATGCACTCAAATCAGCAAATCATGCATAACAAATTATTTTAAGTCTGACACCTAATTTTTCCTCTTTTTTTTTCCCGTTAAAAAAGTAATTTATTTTGATTTTATTAAAATCTCTCTGAAAGGAAAAATAACTGGTTTTAATGCTAGATGTACATTGCCTGTCCAATGTTAGCTAGGACAATGTTGAGATTTCTTTACAATTTCCATATCAGCAAACCCATGTTGAAATTCTTGCCCTATATCAGTGTGGTTTCAGTGATTTTACTTACAATCATCAAGGAGTGATTCAGAAAAGTAATAAATTTGACTATTTCATTTTCCTTCCTATTGTAGCAGAGTGTGGGATGATTGCTTTTGTAAATGAGCATATTTTGTGTTGTGTTTAGAATATCTTCAGTGTTTGTGCTCACTGCTAATTGCCACCTTAGACTACTTTTGAGAATGCTTTCTCATTCTCTTTGAAGGACAAAGTTCAGTCTCTAGAGTTGTTCCTCATATATAAGAGAACTGATTTTATCTATGGTAGGATTGTTTTTTATTTACAATAAGAATAGTAGAGAATGAAATTTTGTGACTACTTAATTTCCTTTTGATGTTTATTTACATATTCTAAATAATTCTTCTTCACAGCAGTCTAGCCATATAAAGGACTAACAGAATTTTTAAGTCCTCACTCCCTCCCTCCCTCTTCCAGGGCTGAGATTGAAACTTTTAAAAATATATTGACTTGATAAAAGAGGACAATTTTGTTTAAGGGTAGTGCATGCGAGTCTCAATTAGTTTAGTCAAGACAGATAATGAAAAAACACTTATAATCAGCAGAAAAAACACTTCTAATCAGCAGAAGGCTACTGAGAATAACAACTCTGAAGCCTTCATATCCTGCAACACTCAGTCCTGGTGTCTGTAGCTTAACGTGCTACACATATTATGCACATATGAACATGGATTGCTAAAGAGAATCAGGCACTTTTTTGTTTCTCCATTCTGTAAATGATGAAGTCACATTTTTAGTTAAGATGGTGGCAAAATACATGTGGAGTCATAGGTTGAAGTCTCATCTTTCTTTTAAAGTCTGGGAAGCAAATAAAGGGAATCCTGGAATATGTTTGTGGTCACAGTATCTGCAGCTTCTCATACAGTTGTCATCTTTCAGTGATATTTTTTGTGGAGTTGTTGATGACTGACATTCTGAATATATCTTATTAAGATAAAATATCTTGGAGCTGGTTAATAGGAGAAGGCAGTTGTTGATCTGGAGAAGGTTTAAAGGGCTGCTGGGAAGGAACTCTACTATATGCCCATTAATGTAGGTAAAGAAGAGTTATGATAGTTCTGGAAATGTGCTACAGCTGCATACATCTCAGCTAGGTTTGCTGCTATTTATTTTAGCATTAGTGTAGTGATCAGGAAACAAATTTGACCTTTTTTATTCTTTAATGCGCTAAATACTGTGTGCCAGAAGGAAGGCTTTTTTGCCTTGAAGGGGAGGCATAGATCTTACTTGCCATCTCTCAAGTGTAATGAGATACAATTGCAAACATTATATGAATTAAAGGTGGTAGCAGAGAGGGTTGGAAAATAGTATTAAAAATAATACTGTTTTTTTAGCCTTTATTCTGAAACTGGAGAATGTCTCATTCTGGCTTTCCAAAAATATGGCTTGTACTTTTTTTAACCTTTCTCCTTGCCATGCCTTGGCACAAAGAGGCTGATCTCGAAAGACTAGGATATAAATGAGATTCTTTTCAATGTATTTGATACAAGGAAGTACAGAAGAAGCAACTGTGCCACCTCATTTATTAGAGCTCGGAAATTGAAGTGCACACATCTGTGAAATCTGTTTGTAGCTTTAACTAACGACACCTACATCTTCATGTCCTTTAGGTTTAGTTTATTCAGCAAACATAACATTTAAATGTGCATTTTCCATTGAGAAGGCAAATTCACTTCAATTAAAGTAGGTAGCTTTTCCTTTTTGTATAACAGGCTAAAGATACAGTCACTCTGTGAATAATAATTTTTTTGTGTACAGAAAACAAGGTTTTTCAAACCTAGTAGGTATGGCCGTGTATTTTCTGGGTCAGATCTGATGGCTCATATGAATGTCATTAAGGCAAAATGAGAAATATGTCTGTATCATTCCATGCTGGCTATACTTCTCTGCTTCTTCTGGAGAGAAATACAATTCAGTTATGCTAAACAAAAGCATTCATACAGAAATCTTTCTCCAAGGAACTATAGTCAGCTGGGCTGCAGTTTCCAAGACAGCACCACCTCAAGACTACCTCTGGGCTTTTTTCTTCCAAGTTACTTGGTGAATCTCCTAAGGTCAGTGAATTAAGGTATCAGGTGGAAGCTGGTACAGTTCTAGTAGACACCTTTTTATTAATGAAACTAAACCAGTTCAGCAGCCTAAATCTAAAGTAAAACATACTTTGATTCAATATTGCCTATGCATTTTATATTTTTTGCTAGAAAACTTTAGATAAACTAGCTGCCATTTTTATTCAGTTGACTACAAAGGTGTGTTATGTAATGATATTATTTTTAGAAGCATTTGTATATCTGAAGTACAATAATTCAAAATTGTCAGGCTTCTACAATTTCTGAAGTGTTTTCTGTGAAAAACTAAGTTTCAAGAGCATTTTTAGAATAGAATCAAGAAGAGACTAGACTTTTACATCAGGTGTGTGTAGGACTTCCTAAACCTTCCCCCTGTTTGTCTTCACAAACCCAGTTCCATTAATACTCACATGGGTGCAAAGTAAAATTCACCCACTTGTCCTAACCCGTATTTTGTTTTGAAGTAATGTAACTTACTGTGTTTGGGTTTGCTTATGTTTATCTGAGTGTTAAAGCTGTTACACAGATTAGTAATACAGTAAATATGAAGGATATCAGTGAACCTGCAGTTGGTGCAAGAGGCTTCCAAAGTGACAGATTCTGTGTTGTACTGAACCTGTGTAGTGAATATAAAACATAGGCACTGCTACTGAATGTGAAAAGCTTCCCACACATTAAAAAACAATGCTGTAAATGTCTGCATAAAATACTGAACAATACTTAAAACCACTCCTTAGCAACAGTCATTCTTTACAGAAGACAAGTGTTCAAACCAAAAAATTATGGGATTGTTTTATTCTTACTTAGACTTACTGATCTGACATACTTACTGTCACTTTGTTCAATTAATATTGTGGTTCTCCATGGCTAAACTCCTTATGAAACACCTTCCTGTTCCTGAATGTTAGGAAAATGCAGCAGGAATATGTGAGTGGTGGTAAAGTGTCGTGGGGGAGCCCTTTTATTTTGTTTCATCATTAATTGAAATAATGTCACAGTTCTTTTGACTTCACTTCTCATGCAGGGCTGACAAAGCCCCATTTCAGATTTAATTATCTGACTCATAGAAAAAGCACTTAACACTCATTGCAGAAAGGAGAGAAGTTTCTCAAGTCCAGAACAGAGATAGCGCATGGATTTCTAATGTGCCACATTCCTTTTGTGTAAAATCACAGCAATACAATGCCATTTCTAAATGCAAAAAAGGAAGAAAATAGAAGAAAACAATTGCTGGCATCTTCAGTTTGGAGAAATTCAGTGAGGGTTGGAAATTTTTAGGTTGGCACCCAGCTGTTGGCCAGTATGAGCAGCCACAAGTGATAGCTATGTTCTGCTAGAACAACAGTTCTTACTGCAGTTGTAGAAAACTGATTTATACTAGAACTTAACTTAATTTTTCCAACCTTTCAGAACTGGGGCTTAACCGTGTTATGAGGTTATGGTTTTGGAGTAACTCCTCGGTGCTTACTTTGAGCAGCAGTTGCTCCAGGCTTCCATGTGACAGGGAAGGTACTAAACGATATTTTAATGTAGTCTGAAGAAAAAAAAGAATTAAAAATGCAAAGGCTTTTATGATACAAATTGCTTGCACTTCCGATATTTTGTCTTAATGCCCTGAGTTTGGCTGTGGCTGCAGGAAAATGATTGGACAGGACGGCAGGAACGACTAAGAGGATCAGCACGGGAGCGGGTCCCGGAGCCCGGCCGGCGACAGCAGGGGGCGCGGTGACACCTTCTCCTGATGTTCTGGGGACAGAAACCTCCCGGGACGGCGGGGATCCGTGGATGGATGGATGGATGGATGGATGGATGGATGGATGGATGGATGGATGGATGGATGGATGGATGGATGGATGGATGGATGGATGGATGGATGGATGGATGGATGGATGGATTCCCTCTCTGTGGCAGTGCCAAGGAAATGCTGTGGCTGAAACACACCCATGCTGTCTAGAGTACTACCTGTGGATTTTGGAGATAGAATGATGTTTAAATCCTAGTCCTAAAACCAAAACAACATAAAAACATGCAGTAGTTTGCATATTTCCCAGACGCTGTCCTGTATTAAAAAAAAAAAAAATTACTCCACCCTTCTCTGCACCAAATAGCTTTGCTTGTAGACTTGTTTGCTAATGGATGAGGCAGGTATTTGAAGTCCTCAAGTGTTTAGGAACTGTATATTTGTAAGGGAATACTTAGTTAACAGTGATGAATCCCATAGTGGGTGGACCTGAGTCTGCCCCCTTCCCTGATGGTCTTCACTTAAGTAACAATGGAATTCAGTGTGTATTATTGCACTGAGCCATTAGAAAGGATAAGCACAATGTGTAATAAAAATTCACATGTGGTTGTGGAGGGCTGGCCCAGAAACAGTAAGCTCACAGCAGCCACTCTAGTGTGAGAAGGCAATAAAAGAGCAACAAATGGCAGAGAGGTGGGTAATGTGATGTATTTTAGGGGCTGTTGTGGTACTGCTGCACTGGAAACTTCCAGTGGAAAATTTACTTTGTAGCATTGCAGGAAGTAATAAAATAAACTCCCCATGTTTTCTTGAGTACAAAAACTTTTATTTTTGAGCTCACAGACTGACAGTTGGCTGCTCAGTGGTGAAGAATCACAGATTGGTTGTACTTGGACGAGACCTCTGTTTGCCATCTGGTCCAACCCCCTGCTCAATCAGGGCCACCCAGAGTCAGGTGCCCAGGACCATGTCCATATAATTTCTGAGTATTGACTCCAGAGCCTCCCTGGGCACCCTATGTCAATGCTGAGTCACCCTCACAGTGGCAAAGGGGTTTCCTGCTGTTTGTAGGGAATTGTCTGTGTTTCAGTGTGTGCCTATCACCTCTGGCCCTGTTGCTGGGCTTGTGTGGAAAGAGTCTGGCTCCCTCCTCCTTCAGGAGTGCACTCCCTTCACCTTAATAAGATCCTCCACAAGCCTTCTTGCACGAGCCTTCTTGCAGCTCCAGGCTGAAGAGCCCCAGCTCTCTCAGACTCTCCTCAAAGGAGCAGTGCTCTGATCCCTTCATGGTCTCTGGAGCCCTTGCAGGACTCTCTCCAGTGTGTCCATGTCTCTTGTGTCTGGGGAGCGCAGAACTGGACCAGCAGCCGAGTGTGGCATCATCAGAGCTGAGTAAAGGGGCAGGATCACTTCTGTCCCCCCACCAGCAGCACTGCTCCTCATGCAGCTCACGATGCTCTTGGTGGGGTTTTTGCCACAAGGCCAGACTGCTGGCCCATGGTCAGTTTGGTGTCTGGGGGACCCCCAAGTGCTTTCTGTGAAGCTGATTCCCAGCTGGGCAGTCTCCAGAATGTACTGGTGCCAGGAGCTGTTCATCACATGGGACTGTACACTTCTGGTTGAACCTCATGAGGTTTCTATCAGCCTATTGCTCTGGCATTCTTTGTGAAGAATGTATAGATTTTTTCAGAAAAGGTAATAAAATTTAAAAAAATAACTTTAGAAGTAAAGGTTACAGCATTTTCCATAAAAATTCTACCAGATTTTGTATCACTGTGCCAGAAGATAACTGTGAGAGGTTTTTTTTGCATTCTTGCAGACTTGAATCATTACTTATCAAGCTCACCTTTCTCAGCCTATTATCATTATCTAATATAAGGAAATTATATAAGACTTCTAGAAGTCCACAGTAATGGCATAAGGATTTAATGCATTATTCCTGGTACCATATGTGTGTGTGATACAGAACTCTGAACTGGACCTCTGAAATAATAATTTGTAGCATGATGAACTGGAACAGCGCCTTAAATCTGATGTTTGAAGGACTTAATTTTTAGGATTTTTCCCTGGTCAACACAGGCCTTTAATCCCTAATCTAAAGCCACATTAATGGAGGGAGCCTGATGGGGAAAAAAATGCATATGACCTGAAAATATGTATAACACTATAAGATGCAAATATGATTAAAATATAATCAGTGTCTTTCAAATAAAAAGCTTTCTCTATATATAGAGAAGTTGAGAGGAGGGACTGTTGAAAAATTATTTAAATAGTAAACGAGATAATGCATGCTGAAGATGGTACTGCTTAATTTGCTTTGCAGATTTTTATGCCATTTTTTGGCTGTGGAAAAGAAGAGTAACAATATTTTGTGACAGATTTGTATTATTAAGTCTTCAGCAACAACCTTCCTTGAATGCAGAAATACTGTGAGCCTCTAAAAAATTCTTATAAAAGTGTTTTATTCATATCAGTTTTCTATCATTAATTGTTTACTATTTAAACATTTCTTCATAACAGATGGAATGCAGTAAGTCTGGAATCTCACACTAACTGATTAATTTTCAGGAAACTGACAGAATGTCTTTTACACTCTGTAGCTGTTTTCTCAGGCTGTCATCCAGGTCACTTTAAAATATTCATTATTTTACTTTTTATTATTTCAGGTAAACAACATTACAGATCTGTATGGTGTAATATATTCATGGCAGAGAAAAATGTTTGGGAAGGTTGTAAGTAACTTCAACACAATGTAGTTCAGAATTGCTTTTTATTCTGCTCTTGATTGTCAGTATGTCAAGTTTGCCTTCCAGGATTGGAAATAAAGCAGTAAAAGGATGTTGACTTCCAAACTGATTTCCCCAGATATTTATCCTAGAAAAGCATAGGTGGAATGTAGAAGGGCTGCTTAAATGAAAGCTCGGATGCTAGAGGACACAGCGTAGTTAGCAGAGAGAAAGCCTGTGTATGTATTTTACTGCTTTTTTGGTTTTCTCCTCCTTTGATCATTAGTTGCAAATATAGCTGAGGATAGCCAAACTCCATAACTGGATGTAAGCCATCAGGCGCTCTGGGGCAACTCTTGACAGAGATGACTTAGTACATGCAGTGACTAATGACTTAGTGTTGCATTTTACATATGAAGGTGTGATTTATTTTTCTTTGTCCTCCTGTTTTGTAATTTTTCCATAGAAAAATGTTGGAGGACAGTTTTCAGTCATCTCTGGGAATGCATTTAAAGTACAGGACTTTAAAAAAGGCTGACAGAGTTGAAAACATGCAGACTGTTGCATACTGTTGGATAAAGCAATTCACTCTGGTAAAATAGGTGGTGGGCAATATGTGTTACTGCTACCTGAAACAAAGAGTTTTACTCTAATTAAGAGTAAAAACTTGTCCTCATTCCAGAGTCACTCTTCCTGTAACCACACCCATTTCTCTGACCCATATAAGCATTATAGCTGTCCACAGTTTTCGATTTTCAGCCTTTCTTGTAAATCTCTTTCCAGAATTTCAAGGGTAGGGAGCTGAACTGAGGAGTTGAATAAGTTCATATCACAGTTAAACACCAAATCCATTTAAGATTTGTTTGACATTTGTATTATATTTACATCAGCAAGTTAAATTTGAGGGATATATGTCTGATACGAGTGTTGAAAGCTATGCCTTTAAACTATTCTGACATATTGACAGAGTCTTGTCTTCAAATGCTTTACAAGTCATTTCACTGAAGCCAACAGAGATAAGATGGTTCCTTTTAAATGAGAATCTGCAGACAGAGAAGTTGTTCTTATTTGACTGTTGACAAAACTTCATGTTCTTGTTAATTTGAAGGTGGTCAAACTTGAATGTTGTGATCATTAGAAAACTTCAGAAAACTGTAGAAAATACAAAATCTGTCTCTGTTACCTAAATGGATCGTTACCTAAATGGATACCTGAGTCTGGTGTATGCATTACCCCATCCAGCTATAAAGGCTAGCAAGAACATGTCTTGTAATTTTTCTCCAGCTACAGGCAGCCACAATTCTTGACTTATTAGGAAAGAATTTTCAAAATGCATTTTTCTGAAATTATGTAGTCTTGATTTTTCTTCTTTCATTTTTCCAGTGTTTGGTTTGTTGGGTTTTTTCTTTACATCTGTAGTCAGTATAACATCATGAAACCAGATGTGTTACCAAAGCCAGATAATTTTGCCCTTTTTTTTCCACTGTCTCATCTCAGAACCAAATGGAGAGTGTTGAGTCAAGGTGGTAAACAGTAAGATAATTCTCATCTGGTCCCCAGCAAATGGAATCTTCTCAGGACTGTTTGGGAAGGTATTTTCTCAGTGTTTTCAGTGGTTTTAATACACAGATGTCTTAAGCTCAATTATATGGAATTAAAATAACTATAGCCCCCATCTCTGAAACTGCCTACTCTGAGTTACAATTTGTAGGTTTTATTTTGGGACACTGGCCCAAGCACTGACCATTCTGAGTTACAGACTGTAAGTTTTATTGAGGATTTTCATATAAAAAATTTATTGTGCTATTCATTGTTTGGTTTCTTTCCCTGCAATTGAAACCTCAAAGAAAATAAATTATTCTGCCATTAATAATAAGGTAGAACCTAATTTTTTTAATATATGTCTGGAGACATGAAAGCACTCCAAATGTTCTTTCCTTCTTTTTGTTTTCATTGCAGTTCTTTGTATATAAAGCCACCATGTAGCAATGCACTCATGAAACCTTGAGAGCTCTAAATGTGACTGTGTCAAGTCACTGGAGCTTTTCCAAATATGGCTTAAGTTTCCACAAGAACAGTGTAACATTTTAAGTAGAACATTTTAAATTGTTTTTCCCACAAGACACTGTCTGTCCAGTTACCATCAAATACTCCATATATTATATATTTGCTTCCATTGTGTATGAACCTAGAAAAACCCAGTGCAACATTTAATTTTAAACATTTTATATTTAAAGTAAAAAAGTATTAATAATTATTATTTAAATTAAAAAGTATTCATTTGTTTGGGATTTCTTATAGTTGAATTAGTCACAGTGGATTAGTAAATCTGTGCATGGCATATGTCTTTCACATGGTATTTTCCATGTTTTAGATCTAGCCCGGTTATTAAAATAATTTACTTATTACTGGGAAGAAAAACCCAACAATGCACACAATAATAGATGGAACACCTTTTACTTCATCCATATTTACTTGCATACTTCTTTTGCAGTTTTAGTGAATAAGGAAAACTGGTAGTATTTGAACTATCCATTAATTTTTGTAGATCATCATGAGGTCAAGCTAAGCTGTGTAAATAGCTTCTGTTGACAAATTAATGGAGCCTCAACGAAACATTTTGAAATAGGTTGCAACTATTGCTTGATAATACCCAGTTGTAGACAAAAATAAGTCTAGGTAAGCCAACATGGAGAAATATTGAATTGTTGTATACCTCCAGGTGCTTCTTAAGAAGAAATTACCATCTCATGGAACCAAGGAGTTTGAAATGTCACATATTTGCTAAAGCATACCTAGAAAATAAACTCTTACCTACAGGTAAGAGTTTTATGTTTCTGTTTTCCTTTCCTGGTTCCATTTGGAGGTGGATCCAGGAAGAGGAGAAAACAGGAGGAAACAAAAATTGTGTTGGACCTAGAAGCAAAGCTGCATCTGGACTCAGATTTTGGGTTTTGCAGAGGCTGTTTTGGAGGCTTATGTAATAAGCCTTTCCTGCCTTCATAGATGGTTCTTTATTACATTTGCATTAGGCTCATATTGTGATAAAGACTACATTTTCAGGGCTATATCCTGCTTCTCTGATAATTTTGTTATGTTTAAGCTGGTTAAAGTCTGTTTTGCAAACAGTATACAAAAAGAGAAAGTGCAAGTGTAGGGGTGAGTCTGCATCATGTGTATTGTGTATGTCACATACTGAATAGACACCTAATTCTGTGGGAGCATCCTAGTAACAAAACTACTATTAATAGTGACAAATCAAACACACCAGGAGAGCAGCTGATGTTTTTGTTCCTGTAAACTATTCTCTTACAAAAAGATGAATAAGAGCCAGGTCTTACATACTCTTTGCTCATCAGCGGCATAGAGCAGGAGGAGAAAAGAGTGTAACAGATCAGGTATACCTGAAAGTTAGTACCTGCCTAACTCTTACTTAGCCATTTGATTTCAATACGAGTCAGGAGAAAAAGCTAAGATATCTGAAGAGTTTTAGTTATGGTTTTATTTTTTCCCTTAAAATTAATGTCTCTCCAATGGATTATTGAATCACAGAATATGCTGAGTTGAAAGGGGTCCACCAGGATCATTGAGTCCGATTCCTGGTCCTGTACAGCATACCCCAAGAATCACACCCAGTGCCTGAGAATATTGTCCAAATGATTTTCAAACTCTCATCAGGCTTGGTGCGGTGGCCACTTCCCTGGAAAGCCTGTTCCAGAGCCCAGCCACCCTCTGGGTGAAAAAACCTTTTCCTAATGTTCACCCTAAACCTCCCCTGACTCAGAGCATTCCCTTGGGCCCTGTCACTGTCACCACATCAGTGCCTGCCCCTCCTCTTGCCCTCACAAGGACAGACAGGAAACAGAATGTACTAGTTAGACCAGGCAATGTAGCAGAAAAAATACACAAACTGTTAAGCATGTGAGCACTTTCTTGAAATAGTTTTACAAATAGAGGATTTAGAAGAATGGAAGCTACCTTGTAGAGGGTTACATAATAGATTAGGGTGTCAAAAGAAAGTTTTCAGCCTCATGAAGTCTAATAAAGAAGTAACAAATTTCTGGCAAAAATAATTTAGGACAGCACTTGGGATCTGCTTTCAGTATCTGATTAGACCCATTGATGACTATACATCTTCTGGGGCAGGTATTCCTTCTGTATGTAACTATGGATTTAAATTGTGAAATTAAGTTACTAACTTTATTCATCAACTAGACAGATTTCAGTGGAAAAGTTTGAACAAAAATAAACAGAATTCAGCAGAGGTTTGGAAAAGACTGTAAAATAATATAAAATTCAGTCTTCTCTGCATTGGTGTATTTGGTTTCAGCAGAAGTGTGAATTTTGTTTACAGGTACATCTTTTCTGTATGTCTTTGTTGAAAATCAAGTTGAGTCATAAAGATAGAATGCTACTTTTGAGAAAATATGGCACAGGATTAGGATATAATGTTCTTAGTCTCCCTAATGAAGTTCCTAAAGGTACCATAGTTGAAAATTTCCTGTCATTGTTACATCATAGGTTTAATTTCTCTTTCATGTAGAGCTTAATCATATCTGAATATTCTTGCCAGAATATCAATTTATTGCTCTTTAAGTCACTGTTTTGTTAATGACAATTAAATCACTCATGGTACAAACTGGTATTTTAAATTAGTATGTAATAGGTATAAAAATTAAGCAATGTTAAAGCTGATGAATTATAGTAACGAATACTTAAAAAGACTGATTTTCATTGAATTTTCTGAAATATTTGTTATTTTTCATCTAGTAAACACAGTAAATTATTTAGTTTCTTAATCCTTTTCTGGTCAACAAGGCTGCTATAAGGGTAGTTTACGATTGCCATGAAAATAAATGTATTTGTTGTTATCATAGAGCATGATTTGCTGGAGTTTAGCTGTGTACTGACCACTCCTGTCCTCTGTAACTTGACAAACGAAGTACAAAATTATAATAATAGGTAGATTTTAAAAGTTTTTTCCAACCTAAATAATTCAATGATTCTATAATGAAAAGGCAACTGACAGCTGAAGTAGCTTCCTAAAATCATATATGTTGGGATAGAGCAACCTGCCGGTGGTGGGTGGAGAAGGCGAAGCTGGTAACAGGTTCCTTAACGAGTGAAAAGTGAGACCCACATGTGCAATGTTCAGATCCATGCCTTCTACTCTGATCTACCTGTTCAGAACTCAAAGTCTGTCACTGACATCAAAAAATAGTGCAAAATATGTAGCATGAGGATTGCTAGAGCTCTGTGTCAGGCAGCAGATGCCATGTGAGTCTGGTGGACAAAACCAAGGGCACAGCAGGACATTCTTACATTATGCATACAGCACAAGAACATTTCTTGCTGAAAAGTGTATATACATATTCCTAAGGAACAGGCAGTACCATTTTTACAGTTGCTTATGGCAGTACAACTCACATTTAAGGCTTTTTTAGTGTGCTGCAATACATGCTGTTCTGTTCTACCTTCGGTATATAAAAACACAAGCATCTGTGATAACCACGTTAAGTTTCCCACAATCTAAAAAAATCCAAACAACCAACCAAGAAACTATGTTTCATACTGTGATGTTTATCGGGGAGGTCTGCTGTACCAAATAAATCAGTGTTTGCAGTTATCTCTTACATGCATGGTGTTAGTGTGGTCCTCTCAGACTTTGAGGTATTTTGTGCTAGATACACATTGTTCTAATTATGCTTGCTTCTTTCTCCTAGATATTGCTTTCCAATGCACCTCAGAACAGAATCCTGGTGTTGATTTTAGCTGTTGTTGTGAGAGAATAATAATTATGTCTTGATTTTTCTTTTAGTCAAGCAGAAATTAAAAAAAAAATAATAATTCTATGTATCGTTCGGACACTTAAAAGTAAAAATCCACTTTACTATTGTCATCATTTAAAATTTGTATTACTTATGTTGACCTCTCACACTCTTTTTGCTTTCCTTCTTCTTCCCATGCCCCAAACATGCAGAGATTTAAAAGGAAAAACACAAGGGAAAACCTACATTGGACTGTAAATTTTCAGTGATTGCACAATGAACTCAAAGAAGTTTTGTGTTTCAGCTGAGAAAAAGTCGGTATAGTTATTGAAGAGGTGTTTGAGAAAGAATTTTTAAATGAGACCAAGTAAGTGCAAAAAGGAAGTGGACTGCTAAAATGGTAAGCTTTCTTTAACTAAAATTTAGCTTTTTCTCTTCCTATATACACGTAATGACAACACTGTTAGGAAATTACTATTTTATCCAAGCTGCTGTCATGTGGACAATAAGTTCTCCATTTGATTTAAGAATAGCTACAAATTGTCATTTTAGGCCTATATGTTGTGTATTTTACTATTTTTTTTCTTGAGTTAGAAGAGTGGAAAAAAGTGTGCCAAGCAAATACTCATACAATCACAGAATACTCTTGAGTTGGAAGGGACCCACCAGGACCATCAAAGTCCAGCTCCTGACTCTGCACAGGACAGCCCCAAAAATCCTACCATATGTCTGACAGCATTATGCACCACATCCTAGCTGAAGTTTGTAGTTTTCACTAAAGAAAATCCACTGTAGAAACAAGTGCTCATAATCTCTCTTGACATTTATTTTGCTCTCTTGTGCTAATTAACATGAGCAGTCAGGACCATTTCTACATAACTGGGAAGTAGTAATTGCATTTTAGCCAATCTAAACACAGGTATGCTTCAAGCTAGAACTGTTCTTGTTTCTCTGATCTTTACTCCTTGCAACCAGCAGAGCAGTTTTTATGTCTGGCCATTCGTGGGTCCTGGTTACGCTGACAGCCCATGGAAAAACAGCTCTTCCAAGAAGAGATGTAGGCAGAAAGATTGTCTTAAAGGCATCTCTGTGTCCATTCTCCCCATTCTGTTTTGTTTCACTGGACTCCTCCTGTTTCACATTTCATCAAGAGCTGCAACTAAAATATTTATGGCAATGGCGCATGAAACAAAGCAGCCATGCAGGTGTAGGAGGTAAGTAGGCAGCAAAACACATTTTCTACATAAATTGAGTTTTTGCAATCTGGGGATAGCAAATCCCCATCCTGCTGTTACTTTTTATTCTAGGAAGTTTAAAAACAAAAGCTTTTCTCTCAAAAGGATATGCTAACATTATTAAGCGACATTGCTTTTACACAGTATGAAAAGTGCAGACCAAATCACATCAATAGTGAAAGATTTACTCCCTGCCTGTTTGGTTTCCTCATTTCTTTTCCCCTAATTCAAGAGGTGTTGAAGGAAAGTGGTTGTTACTTCAGTAACCTCTTTTTAAAACAACTGAAGAATGGCTTTTTATTTGCTGGGGAAAGTAGAACAAAGTAGCAAGCCTTAAATATATTCTTTCAGTTCCAAGTGTGATACGTCTGTAAAGGCCTTTTCATTGTTCTGATGGTTTACTGGGTCATGCCTGAGCTTTTAAAGGTCTTGTAGTTATGGTGTGTTAGCTGGAGCTTAAGTACAATTAGAAAAAAATAAACAAGTATTAAATGTACGAATTATCTGCTAATAGAACTCATCTGAAATCCCAGACCACAGGAATGTGAACTGAGACTGTTATATGGGTCGCCATAACCTTGCTGCAGGCATCTCAGATACCACTAGCATCTAGGTTAATAATTCCTTTGACATCTGGCAATAATGACAAATAAAACTTTCAAAATGCTGATACCTGATATTCTGAACAGCTGTGTCAATTGATACAATAGGGCTGGAACCTCTCTTCTCATGACTGCCGTGAAAAAGGAGTGGTGTAGCCTGTCTGCCTTTGTTTTGCTGGAGCCATTATTTACAAGAGTGAGGTGTTCTTACAGCCAAGGGTTGTGCAACATGGACCTGGTTTTTTGTGCATGTTGATAATTCAGGTTTTGGTGAGGAAACTCAGGAAGAGGAACTCCCTCTGGTGGGTCTTGGGCCCGCAGCATTCCCATGCCCAGCTGATGCAGGAGCAGTTTCAGCCCCACACTCTCAGGCACTTGATGGTCACATGGGGCTGTTTCACAGAGAAGGCTTTGTGACTCCAGCAAGGAGGTGTTTAATGAGGCTGCATCTTTTGGTTTGCTTCACTGGTTTGGGCTGTAGGAGCCTG
>VYZP01042959.1:1574-17813 GCA_013400635.1 Hypocryptadius cinnamomeus
TTTAATTTAGATTTAAGATTATTTTGATACTTATTTTCCATGTTTGTTGGTGAACTGTATTTTAATAGCATTTTCTGACTAGCTCTGGGATTTAAAAAAATGCATTTTAATTGCATTTAAGTTGTTTAACTATTCAGGCTATTTTAAGTATAACTGCTTTGTAAGCTTTTTTAATTCCTGTCTTCCGCCACTATTCATTTTGCTTCCTTTTAATATTTTGTGACTAAATAGAACATCCTTCTCTTGCCAAGCACAGTGAAAACAACAGGACCCTATAGTGGCATTTGCAGTGCTGCATGTGACACATGCATCCATGTTTGCTTGTTTCTTCTAATGTTATTTTTTTTATTGCTCAAGACAGCTCTTGATCCTCCTAAACTGCATATATCTCCTGCAGTACCAGATGGCCTTGATGAAAGACATCTTTGGGCGGTCAAGTAATAAGAAATATTTTATAATGTTTCTTTGAAGGCTGTACATTCTGTCAAAATTTCTCTTACAAATCCTATGTATCACTTGCTCATATACACTATTCTGTTTGTCACCAAGGTATTTCATGAAACCATCCTGATAAGACTGAAACAATGTTTTATATAATTCCAGACTTGGATGTGTGTTATTTGAAGTTCTTCTAGGGTTTATTCATATTAGAAAGGCTAACACCTTGTGCATTGGGTTTCTGCTGTTCTGTACTGGGTCCTGTTGATTTTAGTGTTTTTTGTAGATATGTTTCCTTTTTCAAATTGTTCTCTTCTTTTACTCATGTAATACTATGTTCCTTCAGGCTTTTGTTCTTGTTCTGATTTGGTATAAGTATTCTCTGATGTTAGCTGTCTCTTCAGTCTTTTTTCCTCCTTTGAGAATGCTCAAGGAACAGTTCATGCAAATAGCCTGTGGTGACAGGCACCTGTACCAATAAATTATCCCTAATGTCTCTTAAAGGGTTATCCACTACAGGAGACTACCTTCCTCCTTAATATTTTTGCAGCAATAATGCTTCATTCTTGACTTCACATTTCCCTAAAATTATTTTTTCATTCCTTTGGCCTCATTCTATAAACTCTCCATCCTTTTCTGTGCTTGAAGCGTTTTGTGTTTTATGTTTCACACTTTATTCTTTTTTATATTAAAATGGTACCCTTGCACTTCAGTAATACCTTTTATGTGAAGACCTACATGCTTTATAATAACTAATGAGTTAAGCTCTGTTATGGAAATTGCACATGCCAGCCACTGGAAAAGGGTTTGTCTCCACATTTCTGCCTAAGCAAAAAGAGAAATTCCTTTATGAAAGTACTTTTTATTAACAGCACTACAGCTTGAGCTGGGTGCTTCCAAATAGGGACCCCATACAAAAAATCCCTGGGCAATTATAGCCCCACAATCTGAGTTCTCCACTCCAAATGTGAAATTTTGTACCAATGATAATAGTAAGGTCCAGGGTCCCCTTGTTTTTCATCTGTTTGATTTGTTTCCTGTTTGGTTACTAAGCAGTTGCTAAGTGCTTGTCTCCTTATACAATATCACATCCCCTCAGGTCAGCTTCTCTAGTTAGTCATTCAGCATGTTGGAATACTGTTGTTACAGTTCATATACCACAATCTACAAGCTTTGCCTACTCTAGCTATTGATGTTTAAGCTGCTGGCTTTGTCTGCTCTGGCTATTATTAATCTTTAAGCTGCTAGCTCTAAGTTTCAATTAACTTTTTCTACAACGGCTCTCAATATATTCTAAGTAATGCCTTTAGTTTCTATATCAGTTAGAGAAAACTGAGGCACTGGAGCAAGCCATCTCACTTCTTGAAGATAAATATGAAGTCTCAGTCAAGCTGTAAGAAATGTAATTTTGTTCCCTGGGGTTTTTTGTGGGGTTGATTTCTTGGTATTTTTTACTGGTCTGCTTGCCACAACATGCTTCTCCTACAAATAAGGTTTGAATGTAATTATTATTTTCTCTTCATTCACTGATAATAGTCCCTATGACTAATATGTTTTGCCATTTAACCTTGCAAACCTATCAGAAAAGAAGGAGAACATATACATAAAAGCTCTTTCAAGCTCTTTATATTGTGACCTTTCTCCTACTCAAGTACAAGATAGTCTTCTGGGTATATGTTGTGTCTATATATTTTTTTCATAAATTAAAAAACTCAAAATCTAGAAATAATAATTGATATAATTTTCCCTTCTGTTCATGTTTGTTACATTGGAATTTTTAATTTTGTGATGACAATTATATTTCAAGACTGTATTGTAGGCACATGCAGCACTGTCAGATTGACATTCTGCTAGTTACCCCTTAAAAATATTTGTTTTGATGATATCTGTAATATAAAAGTTCCTGAGTAGAGACCACTTTACTAAAACTTTAATTAAATTGTCAGCCTTGCACTAATATGTATGTTTTAGCCTTGCAGCAATATAGAGGTCTTTTGGTTTCAAAATTTTTAATGGCTATGTTCAGCGTTGTGTAATGTGATCTTGTGCTTCTTATGCTATGTATTTGTACTTGTTTTGATGGGGACAGATTTTTTTTCCAAACTAGCTTTTATGATTTGGGTTGTGCTCGAAACTGTTGGCACAGGGTTGTTTAGCTACAGTTGAGCAGTGTTTTCACAGTGTCAAGACTGGGGGCACACTAGAAGTTGAGAGGGGACATAACCAGAACAGATGACCCCAGTCACCAGTGGAATATCCCAGACCATATGTTGTCCCACTCAGCATATAAAATTAGGGAAAGATGCAGGAAGAACAGTGTAATTGGAGAGATGGCATTTGTTTTCCCAAGTCACCATTAGGCATGATGGGAGCACACTCTCCTGAGGATGACTGAACTCCTGCCTGCCCTTGGAAAGTGAGGAATGGATTCCTTGTTTTGCTTTGCTTGTAGGTATTAATTTTTCTTTTCCTATTAAACCACCTTTTTCTCAACCCACAAGTTTTTTCACATTCGCTCTACAGATTCTGCCCCGTCATCCCACCAGGGGGAAAGCATACAGATGACTGTGTGGGGTGTAGTTGCTGGCTGGAGTTAAAGACAGTCCTTTTTGGCACACAACATGGAGCTCAAAGATTTCGAGGTAACAACAGATTTGGTTGAAATGTGCCGGATCAAATGCAGAGCTGTCTTTGCTGCTTAGGTTTTAATTGACAGGCTCCTGCGCCTGCCATGGGGCTTGCTCACCTTGTATATTGCAGTCTAGGGTCATTAGTGGCTCTGCTCTTATTTTGCTGCTTGCTGTAGTGCTCTGCTGCTTCTGATTTCACTCTGGGAACATTTTGGTAGTAGCAGAGGCCATGCATCTGGAAGGCACATGGCCAGGGCATCACCACTGCTGCTGTGCTGCTGCACTGGGCAGGCTGAACTCAAGAGCACAGTGGCCTGTGGATGAGCAGGACACCCTGGAACATCTGTGGCTGTGAATAAGAGCACAATAAAGCAGGTGTATGTCCAAGTGTCTGTGCCACTTACAGCTCTTCAGAGCAGCTACAGCTCTGGAGAGACTGGCTCACAGATAAGGCTCCACTTGGATCGAGTACACCCTCAAGGCACTGCTGTCTCCAGATAAGTCCAAGATGAAGCGGGGGAAAAAGAAGGAGTCCATTCCAGTGTTGAAACCTGTGTTCTGGTCCAAAGGGGGCAGGGGTGGAGATGGTAATGAAAATGCCTTTATAAATTGTTTCAAAACAGGTTTTGAGGTGTATGATATGGAAATTACACTTCTGCAGGAACTCCTTGTTTCTAGTCAGGCTGGAAGCAAGGGGAAGTGTGCATTGCAATGTTGAGCACTATAAACCAGCTCAAAAGAACCAGAGGTGGAGATTATAATGAAGGTACTCTTAAAGTGTCGTAAGCCATGATTTGAGTTGCTTCTTATAGGAATTATTATATCAGAGACCATTTGAACAAGTGGAGGACAAGTCTTATCAGGGGCAATGCAAGTGCAGCAGCGACCTGACCTGACCTTTGGGCCTGAATTTTGGGCCCAAAGGTGTCTTACAGCAAAGACCCTCGAGGTATCTACTGCAAATTTGAATCAATAGCCTGCTCTTTTTATTGTCACTTACTGACCAATGGAGATTTTACCCAATATATAAGATCCTTCAGATCTCTGCATGCATTCACAAATGCCAGCTCTACCCAATTATGAAACATGATGCTATTTCCTGCCAATTCAGTGATGTCTTTGGAGAGCCATACTTTACTTCTGTAATGGAGCAATGCCTGTCTCCACACCAGAAACAGTACAAGGAGCAAATGTGAAGTACTGCATTTACAAATCTTAAATGCTCTTCTCAGTCATATAATCTTTTTTATTTGTCTGCAAAAAATGCCTGTCATTTTTTGCAATAAATACTGCTCTCTCAAAACTGTTTATATAAAAATGTGTCCTTTAGAGAAGCAAGTACGAAGGAAAGACAAAAAAAGCAAGTTTTGTTAATGTTTGTGTGAGTTCTCCTGGCCAAAGTCTCACTGTGGCACATCATGACATAAAAGGCCAAACAAAGTGTAATAACCTCTGATATAAGGTGTTTATGATCAGCAAATATCATAGAGGCTTGATTTTGTCATCCGTATGGATTAAGAGTCTAATCAAAACCCACATAAGTATAACTTTACCTCAGGATGAATCAGAGCAGCAAAATGTAACTCTCTTTCATTTCCAGACAAAGACTTTCTGAAAAGATGACAAGGAAAGGAGAAGCAAATGCTCTTGTGAAGAGATATCTAATTTTAGTGGTGTATCTGACTGAATAGTCATTTCTAACTACTAATTGAATAGCTGGATTCAGCTGAAGTAATAGGAACTGGGGTCCTCAATGCAGGATTCTGGTATCCACAGCTGTAGATGTGTACAGAGGATGTGAATTGCACAGACAATAAATTTTACTGGTGTACACTTATATAGCATAGGCTTAAACATATGCAAATGCATTAAAAATTGATGTGAAGTCTGCAAAAAAGAAAGGGAGAAGCAAAAGTTGCAAGGCTTAGTCGTCATATTCCCATCTACATTAGCTTGCTGTATTTCCCTAAGTTTGAAAGTTAAATTGTAATAAAGAGTATCTGCTATAAAACCAAAGATAAATACAAGATCCTATGGAACAGAAAAGAAATATGAATTATAAAAGGTAAAAGAACTTAGCAATCTTTAGTCATGTCCATTATGAAAGAGTCAATGCTGGAGTCCATATGCTGGAGTCTTCCCTTTGTTCACTAAACCTATTAACAACTTTTCAAAGATAACATAAATCAAAACCCTGTTATCCACAGTTAAGTTTTAGTGTGAGTATAGAGTTTACACACTAAACATGGATCTGATTGTGACCTTTGCTGTAGAAAATAGTTCAAGTTCTCTTTTTGTGCCTGAGTTTTTTCCTTGAGCAAGAATCTCATGCCATCAAATTCTCTGCCAGACCAGGGCCGGCACTCCCCAAGGCCACTGATCTTGATAAGGTTTTCCCATTCCTGAATTAGGAACAGTTTTTTTTTTGCACTGTGTCTCTTTGAGGACGGATCTTAATATCTGTTAGATTCAAAGGTACAGACACATTATTATAATTTTCTTCCAGTTAGTTTTCATCCTGTTATGATTATTTTATCTGATTAAAAAAAAAATAAAAAAAGAAAAAAAAAAAGAAAAAAGAAGGTCCTAAGGGCCTAATCCTTCAACTTCTCTATGTGCATCTTTGATCAAAACTGTTTAGTGAAGAAATGTCACCAGTTTTAGAAAAAATGCTTGATTTATGTTCTTCCTTTTGAAAATTAGGATAGTATGAAGTAAATTTTTCTATTACAACATGTACTCAAAATAAATCATTCTGTCCTGTAACAGATAGACACAAAAGAGTATCTAAATACATTGTCTTTTCTTCCCCTCACTACTCTATCCAGTTTTTCTGATACCAGCTTACATTCAGGCTTTTTACTGCCCAAAGAACTTTAAAAAAACGTGATCTTCATGGGGTGCAGTTTCTCTTTCGGTCAGTGAACACTTTGCTGCTTTTAATATTTTCAAACCTTTGGCAACCACCTGCTTTGTTTGTGTGTTAAAGCCTAACATAATTGTAACAAATAAACATTCAGCACATCGTTCAGGGAATTCAACAGATCTTTCCTATAACTGATATCCCAAGTGTCCTTAAAACAAGGTGGAAAAATATTTGTGATGGGAAACAACATTAGTGTGATTGACCAGGGAACCTTCCTGGAAATGACCCCATCAGTCAGAGGTCTGCTTTTCTTATTTGGGCATTTAATACCAAACACCTTGCAGCAGTTTCTTTTTCTCCTTCTCACCCTCACTAATCTGGGATTTGATTGAATTTATTGCTTTATGTTTCATTACTCTCCTGGATTAGAAGAATATAGGAGAGCAGTAGAGTTACTCACATATGTGCTGGTATGGGTAGTTAACTTCAATTACAGGGCATGCAGTTCCTGATGAGCAGGCCAGGAACAAACAGAGAAATTTGGTTTTAATGGGCAATTTTATGTTTTCTTCGTGTTTCTTTCCCTTCAGAGAATAAAACTATTCTTGCAAATTTAACCACAATCTCTAGGCTGGAAGTTGAAGCAAAAAAGAACTACTTTTATGGTAGTATTCCTCAACAGAAAGGTAGTAAGGGATAAATTACAGAACACAACAAGCAAGCAGAATTCTCCTAAACTTGTTCATTGCATAAATGTGTCTTTTTTTGTTTCTAATCAAACCTTCCTTTTTTTTCTTTTTTTTTTTACTTTACATTAATTTATATTCTGTGAACTTAGATAAGCACCCATTTGCACAAATCTGAGTAGGTTAATGGACCATTTGACAAGTCAGACACAAGCATTTAGGGTTGGTTCCAGCTTTCCTGTAGTCCAATATGAATTTTTTTGGCCAAAGTGTGTATATTACGGTTTTTTTTTTACAGGTGTAAGGCTTCTAATGGATATTGTTAATTGGAATGAACAGTTGTTATTTCAATTTTATGTCTTTTACAGTGAAACATCATTCTTCAGTCAATATTTTGGGCAAAGCTAATCAATCACAAGTAAAACATTTGCTAATAGTTTTACTTTCCTCCTCTTTAATTTGTCAGTTACCAAAAATGTTTTTCTCCTTTAAAGAATTAAAAAATAGTCTCAGACTTAGTTGCAATTTCAATAAAAAATCGGACTCTAACTGTATAGTTGAAAAAAGCAATTTGCTGTGTGATAGCAGATCTTAATATCATTAAAGAACTCATTAATAAAGGAACCAAAAACTGATTATGAAGAAAGTATCTATGTGTTTATGAGACACAAATAACATAGTAGTTTTAGAATGGCAGCAAGAATCAGAAACTTACAGATGAAGACTGACATGAAGTTTAATACTTAAAATTATGAGAAAGTAATAAATAGAAACAGACTGATAATAATATACCATTACCACAAATATGTCAAGTTTGATCCAGTTGAAGCTACTGTCTTTGGATCTCAAGAATTCCTTTCTGTAGATATGATTGTGGATGTTACTGCACTGATGTCCTGTGAATTCCTTTTTTCTTCGTTTTTCATCAGAAAGAGTGTCCAGTGTCCTTCTCATGAAGTATATGAAAGCAGAAACAGACTATAACAAATTATTTCACCTTATGATATTCGAAACTGAGGAGCATGCTGTGTTCTAGCACTCAATGAGACAGAAGAATGAAATTTCTTCTTTGACCAGAACTCTGGAGTGCTTGGTCATTCTGTTTTTCAAAATATTGCTACCCCAGGTAACTGCTAAATAATCATAACTTAAATCATTAGGTCATCACTACTTTACATAATGCTCTTTGGTTTAGATAGGACTATTTTATCATTAAACATACCTTTAATTTTTCATAGACCAGCTTGCAGCTGCAGATACTTTTGGACAACAGAAAGCATACTGTCTTGGTATAGTGTAATACACACATTTTGAAGGAAGGCAGTATAAATGACACTATGACACCACATATTGTAGAATAATGAATGAATAAAGATAATTTTTTTGCACAATTTTCTAAAACTAATTGACATGAAGTTTTGCTAAAGATGAAAATTTAGGAAGATTTTTTTAATGAATGAATCTTTTGTGAAAACAAAAATATCTGCAATTATCAACTTTTTAAAAAAATGTTAGATGTATGTCAGATTATATGCTGCTGGTTTGGAGGGTTTTTTTGAGCCATCCATTGACTTGGGCATTGGTTCATAAACAGAAGAATTAAAGGGAAAAAAATCTGTTCTGCTGTAAAAAATTCTGATGTTCCTACATCATACAATATTTTAGATGCTTCTAAATTCAATAATTTTTAAAAGAATTAAGAAAAAAAGCCAACAAAACCTTCAAAATGTTTCCACATAATGCAGAGCACAGCAGCTGTTATTTATTCTCTACTGAATAAAATTCATGAAACACTTTCTTGTTTTTGCTGCTCAGGAATATGGCAGGCTCTCTGTAACCTTCATAAAGCTCTGAGTAATCTAATTTAACTTTGAAATTATCCCTTTTTAAGTAGAAAAGGGAAGACAACATGACCTCCAGAAAGTCCCTTGCAACCTACCTGGTTTATGACTCCCACGATCTGCAACTGCATTTCAAGCAAATCCCAATGCCATTGCCCAAGCTAGGAGCAGTCAAAAAAACAGTAAGGGGAATTATCTGATGAACAAGATCTAGAACATGGCACTCTGTATTGCAGGACTAAAACTCATAAACCAGTCAGCAACAATTAGAATCAAATGCAAAACTCATTTCCTTAGTTAGATGTTCAAGGATATCTCCTTCCTAAGTATGAACGTGCACATCCATCTGTAACTCTTCAAGGAGAGGTGAATCTCCTCTTCTGGCACAGGCTTTTCAAACACTAAGACAGTGAGTATTTATACTCAGTCACTGAAGAGTCATTGGCCTCTCAGTATATAACTGGTAGAATACACAGGGAAGTGAAATACTTGCTTTAATTGAATTTAGTCCCTTAAGTGGAAATATTGCAGCTGTTCTGAACATGTATAAAACCTTAGTTTGCTAAAGACCTTATTTACTTTCACATCTTTGTGAAAATAATCTCTTTGCTAGATTAGTAGTTTTTCTCTTTTCAAATGCTGATATTCTGTCATTTTGGTATTTAGGGTGGCATAGCTATAAAACTATAGATGTACAACTTCACACTTCAACTAATCACATAAGTCATTTTCAACACTAAAGTAAAAAGACAAAGAAATGTGAGTATCTGCTTGGATTTCTCTCTCTTTGTCTTCAAGAGAGTCTTAAGGATTGAGGAACCCTCACAGAATAACTGTTTTGTTAACTTTCAGAGCAAGGGTTCTCTGAAAAGGCATCCTCTTAGCTGTGAAAATCTTATTCACTGAGAATAGGAAAATGTTTGAAATCATATTGAACAACTACAGGAGGTTTTATTTGATCACAGAAAGAAAAATCCCGATCTGTATTTTCAAATCCCATTTAGACAACAATCAAAACACGGATCCAAAATAATTCTATCAAGTAGTTACAAAACAAGGGGAAATAACTTCAAAATTAAATAGAGTAGGCTTAGACTAGACATTCAAAAAGGAAAAATACCAGTAAGGATGGTGACACAGTGGAACAGGTTTCCAGAGAACCTGTGGATGCCCCACTTCCCACACATTGGAAGTGTCCCAGCATAGATTGCATGGGGATCTGAGCAACCTGGTCTAGTGAGTGACATCCTTGTCCATGACAGGGGTATGAAATGAGGTGCTCTTTAGTGTTCTCTTCCAACCCCAACCATTCTGTGATTCTGTGATTCAAGGACTTGCAAGTAAAGAAATGCTGAAATGAAGGGCAATGAAATATTCAGGAAGGGTTCAGTGTCACTGTAGCATATACTACCATCAGGCCTGTAATTTTTGTGACAATATAAATAAATGTCATGCAAGAAATAGGAAGTTTGGCTTGAAGTCATACACAATAGTAACGAGACTTTGGCAAATAAAGTTGAAATATTTATTGAAACACCTTGAAAAATGTTAACATTGTGGCCTTAGTGGCCAAAGTTTTTTAGAACTCTCTTTGCCTTTTCTTGTTGCAGCATGTGAACTGGAGATGTACTGTGCATCACCACGACATCTTCTATGCACATCAGTTCCATGAGCTGCCTGTCTGCTCTTGTGACGGAGAATAAGCACAAACTTCTTGCATCCTCAGGACACCAGAATTTTTTTAAAAGAACATACTTCAGTTCAGTAGCCATGTTAGCACAGTGAATGATAACTGGAGGCAGAAAAATATTTTGAGTACCAAGCCAACGTGAAAGTCCGGCCAAAATATAATCTGCAGTAGTATAAAAATAAAGAGCAAACATAGTGTGCAATCATATATAGTAGGTAAATTACAGTTTTATGGGTATCTAAGGGTGTTAAGGCAACAGAATTATAATAGGGACTATTAAGAAAAATACTAAGAGAACAACTAGCAAATTTCAGTAAAATTAAGGAAGACAAAATGGAATAATGATGCATAGAATTAAGGAAAATAGAATAAGATATGGATATCAAGGGTCAAACCAGAGAGTATTTATTAGCTCTTATCAAAGAATCACCCTGAAATGAGATTTTTTGTGCAGTAACATATGTAACACAGATAAGGCTGATGACCCTAAGTAAAAGTGAGCTGAACCACTACTTTGGTTAGAGACATCTCACAAGAACAAACAAAATTTATTGGATAGAGGTTCTGATATCTCATCATTTTCCACAAGGCTCTCACAAACTTCTTTCACTATGGGAACTATAGACAGTCTGAGTTGAGGGTGACTTCTTTTAAGTGACATTTCTAATACACAGTATGATTTGCCTAAATCAAAGAGTCATTTGTTTTTCTTTACCAGCCCTTTCCTTTTTTTTTTCTTTTCTTTTTTTTTTTTTTAATAATTTCAAGTTTTCCTGGAGCTCATTAATAATTATTATTATTATTTAAATTCATTATGCATAAAAAATGCAAGTCAAGAGTTCATGCTGATCATTTTTTATGACTGTTTGAAATTTCACGACAACGATGGTTTTAGGAAGAAAAAAGGGAAGAAATACTTTAATGTTTCCCTTGCTTAAATGTTTTCAAGTAGAAATTTAGTTGCCAATTAATGTAAATGAAAAACCAGAATACCTTTTAGCACCCTCTCTGGCTGCTGTCTGCCAGGATCATGGAAACCACTCAATAGGAGGAAAAGTTCTTGAGGCAACCAGGATCCTGAGAGAAATGAAAATATTATGGAAAGATTTAAAGAATTCTTTTTGTCTCTTGCCCTGTTCCTGGACAATGCTGAAAAGATTCTGGCTTCATCTTCTTTCCTGTCCTCCATCACGTACTTTTACACACTGATAAAATCTCCCCTGAACATTCTCTTCCCAGGCTGAATCCTCACAGTTTTCTCATCCTTCCCTTGTATATCAGATGCTTCAAGGCCTTAATTACCCTTGTGGCCCTGTGCTGGACTTACTCCAGCCCCTCTCTCTTTCTTTTGTGCTGGGGAACCCTGTGTTCCAAATGTGTCTCATTTACCATCTTTTCCACCAACATGGATACTCCCAAGGCAAAAAATCATTTTTACTTCAGTAAGCACCCTGGGTCCAAAGTGGTCAAGGCCATGGAGATTCTATTCTGCGTTTCAAAACCTCCTCATCTTGATCTCCTGGACTTCTGTGAGCTGAGGGAGCAATCCAGTCCTAAATCAGTTTTGGTTATGTTCTGACAGGTTCCTAAATGTAAGAAACAAACAGAAAATCCTCAAGGAAAGAATAGTATTTTTATTAGTCCCTTATGTAATATTTTTTTATAACTCTTCTTCTGAAAAATATTGATCCTTCCCTACTCTCCACCCTTTCTTTTTCTCATGAAGTACAAGTCAGCACAGCACTACATTCAGTACACTGATTTCTCTTGCCTGTCAAAAACATAACTGATGATTTCATCAGTGTTATTGGCACAGTTGCTGCAGAAAAAGGATCTCTTAGCCCGTTTTCTCTGATAATCTTTCTTCTTCTGCAGTAATGTAAATATTCTGTGGCAATTGTGCTTTGTCCATGGCAAATGTCAGATTTTTAAAATGTTCTTTTTGTTTTCAAACAATGCATCTAGAACTCAGAGGCTTTTACTCATAAAGCTGAAAGAAAGAGGTAATTTTGAAAATATTGATAAATTCTGGGTCTAAAGAAATTGCTGGAAGGATGACCCAAAATAATGTCTGAGATTTGATCTCATTTACTGTGTTTCCAGCTGTTCTGGGACATAACTACCACTGTGGGATTGTCTAAATTTAAAGAGTCTAAATACATGCATGGCCATCATGTGTGCCTGAGAAGAGGAACTGAATCACTTAGAAAATCTGTCTTTGAGGACATAATTTACAACTACTTGAGTAGAAAGAGATCTTTATGTTTCTCAGACTCTGAGAAGGTTGAGGTCTGCTCCCACAAAAGTCAGGAAACATTAGGCTTTCATATATTTTAATGACTATTTTCCAGCTAGATTTTCTCAAGTTTTCAGTTTGTTAAATATAGATCTATAGAGAAGGTTTCTTTGTGCAATAAATGTCCCAAATGCCACTACTCTCAAACAAACATTTTAAATAAATTATTCATGCAATTTTAAAAATGTGTTCAAATTTTACCTCTGTTAAAGTTGGTGAAAAATTCTCTTTCAAAATGTATTTTTCACTCTTCGTTATTTAACTGTAACTGCGTCTACACAGAAGAAATTTAACATTAAAAAGGCATGAGCAAGTGTGCTGCAAACACAACCATTATTGTTTTAGATAAGTGTATTTAGATTTCAGTATATTTGTCAGCAATGTATGGAAGTATTGCTGGTTGTTTGCTTCCCTGTTTTAAGTTAGATATTTTTAAAGTGAGTTTTTCCTTGAGCAAAGAAATTTTTAGTGCCCTACAAGATTTACTGCTCCATAACTACTGTTCTTAGTATACCAGACTCTGTTAATGTGACTAATAAAAATATTAAATCTTGAATGGCTGAAAAACTCTGGGAAAATTATGTATCTCCTAAGAAAAATCCTATTTTATGTATCTATGTACTTTGGATAACATAGATTAGCTAAAAATACAACACTTTTTCCCTCTTTTTAAGACAAATTTCTCAACATCCTGATATGTGCCAAATCAAATTGTTATTTATTAGAAAACATTCATTACTTACTTTGAAAATCTGAACAAGCGAGCAATGAAAAATGAATGTTCTGTTCTACTTAAGGATCTTGTAAGTTTAAAATTTTTACGCAAAGATAATTCAGATTTTTTCTTAAGTTATGGAAGACATGTGGTATTGCAATCTGGTTTTGAAGTCAGTTGAAAGGTGCCTATGGCAGTTATTAAAAAAACATTACCTCTGGGTGTAAAGATAATTCACTATAAATCAGAAGTTCATCCTCATGTGCAGTAGTGTGCTTAATTCCTCACCTTACTAAGATTTATAACAGAAATAGAAGGAGAATGAAAAAACATGTTACAAAGACAGGAGGAAAAGCAAGTGAGATTAGTAAATTGGGATCACCTCATTTAGAAAAGATAGAAGAGAATTTTTATTCTTGAAATACAGCATGTAGAGAAACAAAACTGAGCACTTTAATCTTTCAAAATTCATCAGAAGTAAAACTAATGAAATAAAATGTTGTGTAACCAACATGGTTAACCTTTGAAACCACTTGCTGTATCAATATGCTTGAAGATGTCAAGAGCTCAGAATATCTCATTAAAACAGCAGATGTCTCTTCATGAGTAAGAGCTTCTGAAGTTGTAGGTCTGAAATTGAATTAAAAGATAAGTGTGGGTATAAATTATGGGGTTTAGATCACATGCTTTCATAAAAGTCTTGCACTAAAAACAATGGGTTTTTTGGGATTTTCTATCATTATTTATTGGTTGATCACTTCGAAATCACAGCCAAGCACTTTCATCATGACCATTTTAAGAACTGGAAATGCAGGCAATTGTATGGTTCTTTTACCACTTGGACAAATGAATAAACTCAAAATCATGTGTTCCCTTTCCCCCAGGCTTATTAATGTATACAAATAAAGATATATTTCTAGGTCCTCCATAAAGGTTTCAGTGGCTGTCGACAGTCCTTGCTCACTTGTATCACATGTAAGTCAGCAATTATTACCCAGTTCCAATGAAAATGGGAACAGTGATGTCTCGTGGTCAGATAGCTCTGGATCCCAGATATTCTAATCTGGGCAGTAATTAAAATGTGCAGCATATTTCATAGAATCACAGACTCACAGAATGGCCTGGGTTGGACGGGACCTTAAAGATGATCTCATTCCAGCCCTTCTGCATTGGCAGGGACACCCTGCACTAGACCAGGTTGCTCAGAGCACCATCCCACTTGACCTTGAACATTTCAAGGGTGGGACATCCTCAACTTGTACCAGGGCCTCAGTACCCTCAAAGTCAAGAATTCCTTCCTACTACTTAATCTAAACCTACTTTCTTTCAGTTTGAAGCCATTCCCTCTTGTCTTGTCACTCTGGACCCTTGTAAATAGTCTCTCTCCATCTTTCCTTGGACTCTGTTCAGACACTGGAAGGCCACAATTAGATCACTCCAAAGCTTTCTCTATTCCAGCCTGACCAATCCAAACTCTCTCAGTCTCTCCTCCCAGCAGAGCTGCTCCATCCCTCTGATCACCTTGGTGCCTCCTCTGGCCTGGCTCCAGCAGGTCCCTGTCCTTGCTGTGCTGGGACCCCAGAGCAGGATCAGCCCTGCAGGTGGGGTCTCAGCAGAGCGGGGCAGAGGGGCAGAATCCCCTCCCTGCCCTGCTGCCTACAGGGTTTTGCATGCAGCCCAGCAAATGTCAGGTTCTGGACTGCAAAAACACACTGACAGCTCATGTCTGGCTTCCTGTCCACCCTCAACACAATATAGAAATGTAACCCAAAGGCATCCATAAACTTTTTCCCTTTATGTCTAATTTGACATTCTATAGGTCACCTTACTTTGGTCTGCAGTTTTGTATGTTTTTAGTCTTTGTTCTTAATGAAAGCATGGATGGCTCAATAAGGGTGATTTAAATTTTGTTCTGCATGTCTCTGAAATTTGTCGTGATTCAAAGCACTGCAGGGAACAAGTTTCACAGTCACAGAACAGCAGCTGAGAAAGGTTTGTGTTTTGCACGCACAACCACTTTAAAAAACAACTGCTTTTCAAATTCTCACCATGTAGCAACCATTCTTTGCTATTCCACATGCTGAAATAACTTCTGCACATCTTGGCTCAGGCCAGAAAATCTTTTCTCTTCTTCAGTGCTTCAGTAATAAAATATTCTTGAAGCTCCCTTCAATTAAATTAACTGATATTGCACTAAACCAGATATTATTACTCGTATGATCTGGTAGTACAGTTCATGAAGGAATAGGTTTCATTGAATAGATGGTAACAAATGGCTGGTGGGACTTCAGTAACTAAACCCAGGTTTTTAAACTTGTCAGGCATGAAGGTGAAAGTTCTAATGAGTTAATGAAATGTAGTAATTTACAAAGCATTGTTTGGTAGCATTCATAATTTTACCAAGTTGGGAGGAGGAAAAAAAAAAAAAAAGGCAAGCATCTTTGCTCTGGAAATTGTATAAAATAAACCACTGCTAACTGATAGGAAAGAAGGGAACTACCATGAAAAAGTCTGTTTGTAAGTACCCATAAAAGAGAAGAAGTACACACCTGCCATGTTGCTGAATATGTAGGCAATTATATAGAGCCAGCTGGAGCATCTTAGCACTGGCAGTCTCATTCTCAGGTAAAAAAATAAACATGTCCATAATCCTGCCCAAATATCTGCACCTGATAGTGATGGGGTAATAACTGTTGCTGGTTCATGGTTTTTGAGTGACTGATCTGAGAAGAGGAATAAAGTCACACATATAGAAATGTGGGAACACTGAACGTATGGAAATCTGCCTCCAGAGTCCGGAGAAGTTAACTTGTCTCGTCTCTCAAACGCCACTTTTGCTGCACCAGACCCAGAAGTGTGCGGTGCTTCCTTCAGACATATAAATTCAGTGTATCGATTTCTTCGTCAGCACAATGTTTTATATTGTAACTAAATTAGCACACTGTACTTCAAGCAACCTTGCTATATCCAAAAATTAAGCAGCCGTCTTTACCTGGACAAAATTATTTTATATTTGTCCTTGTCATTATTCAGTTCCAGAAATGGTGCAAAGAATTATACCCCCCCCCCCCCCGCTC